>CAIGRT010034683.1:0-12853 GCA_903798405.1 Fraxinus platypoda
AGGGATTTTAATCTAATTAAAATTGAAAATATGGTCGTTATTGGGTCTCACTCGTCTAATAAAAGTCAACAATAACGACTAATTTTTCAATTTTAATCTGATTTTAATCTCTACCAAACAATCTCTATGTTTTTCAATCTTAAAATAATATTCTTTTTTAAGCAATACTATAATATTATTTTGAAATGTTCATTTAGCCCATGTTTGACACACATTCTTTAAAAATACATTCTTTCAATTTTCAACCACACATTTTTCAATAAAATAATATTTCTCATCACATCAATAACGTTTCCTTACTTTTTAACCACATATTTCTCATCATATCACTATTTAAAATACATTATTTCCTTAATAATATCCATCAAACACACCAATACCTAGAGTAATGGCGAAAAAATAAAGTTCCATTAACTTTCATGCAACAAACCACATATTTCACATCATATCACCATTTAAAATACATTATTTCCTCAATAATATTCATCAAACACACATTTAGATTCTTTCCTTCAAGAATAATATATATACCGCTTTGTTATATAATTTAATGTTAAAAGAATACTTATATTTTCATTGATTAGATTAAAAGAGTTTCTTTGTAAACTCATTTGGCTACAACTTCTTGTTTTTCTTTGATTGAAGAAAAAAATTCTATTTCAACTGTCTAAAACTTTGGAAGCAAAAGAGAAATAAATTTTACTAACTCAATTGGTTAAAATTTTGTATAGATAACGTGTTATAAAATAGAGAGAGAAAAATATAACAAAAAAAGAGAAGCTAATAACATTGTGTGTTTTATTAAGTACCAAATATCCATATTTATAGGGAAGAATTAGAGTTACAATGGTAATAAAAATTAGGATTGTAAGGGTATAAAAGTTATTTATAAATATTACTACATTTACAACATATTTTATTTATTTCCATTTTTTTAGCCATTTCTTGAACCTAATAGCAATGTGAACGTAGACATTAATTTACACAAACTTCATGGGTCAATTTACCTCAAAAAGGGTTTTATACTCTCAATTTTCATTTGTCTAGTTTTTTAAAATTAAAATTTATCTAATCATAGGAATTTTTAAGCTCATGTTTCGTGTAGATCAAGATTTGATTAAAATTTAAAGTCAAAGTTAGTAAAAAATTTTAATAACATATTTCATAAATTTCATAATTTTTCAATTACACGTTTCACAAATTTTTATCAAAATATAAAAAAAATTAATTTTAATCTACACCAAATGTGAGTAAGTAAGTATATATTTGACTTGAGTTAAAATAATTACAATATTAACAAAAATAGATAAACACATTTTTACGTTTACACTCGTCAAATATGATGCTCGATTTCATCGTCTTAACAAAAAAAGAGAATATATGATGTGATAATAGTAAAGGTCTGTTTGACACTATTTTTATTTTTATTTGTAGTAGAAGAGTTTTTGGTAGAAATTATCTTAATTTTTATTTTAAAATAAATTTTAGAATAACTTTATATTTCGAAAGTATTTTTAGAGAAAGCCATATTATATCAACTTTCTCTAAAAATTACTCTAACTAAAAAAATCACTCTTATAAAATTAGTCAAACAGATTTAAAAGTAATTTTTGATTATTTCCCTGTTTGGTAAACATTCTTTCAAAACTCATTTTCAACTACACATTTTTTAATAAAATAATATTTTTCGTTATATCAATAACTTTTCTTTACTTTTTAACGACATATTTCACATCATATCACTATTTAAAATATATTTTTTTCATAAAAGTTTTAAAAAATGTTACAACACATATGACCTAAATTCTTATTAAGTCCATGTTTGACACACATTCTTAAAAAATATATTCTTTCAAAACTCATTTTCAACTACATATTTTTTAATAAAATAATATTTTTCATTATATCAATAACTTTTCTTTACTTTTTAACGACATATTTCACATCATATCACTATTTAAAATACATTTTTTTCTCAATAATATTCATCAAACACGCATTTAAAATTTCTTTTTACTTTTCAAAAATCAGCAAAAGAATTCTTTCCACTGACTCCCGGTATCCATTAAAGGACGGGAAAATCTTGCGTTGATCACATCACACAACCCGATGATCACAAAATACGATGCATCTAGTTTCTCTAAAAACGTGCACACCAAACAAATCGAGGCCACCTAACCCCTTCTTAAATAATAATAAAATTTTCTTTTGTTCATTTATGCTTAACTTATGCCAAGAACGGATGTATGATACATCAATCTATTAATAAAAATAAATTTATTGATAAATATATTAATGTGTCATCTCATCGAAAATATATAGTAGGTCATTTCTCAAGGGGTTGTTTGATAATGCTTTTAATAAAAATGTTAACAAATTTTGATAAAAATTAAAAATATTGGTAAAGATATGTAGAACAATTAAATGAGTCGAATAGTTCTTCCTTTTATTGATTTCATCACATAATGATACTTCAATTAATGCTCTAACACCAATATTTTTAAGTAGCGTTATCCCATTTTTTAATTATCTTAAACAAGGAGTAAGATATGATACGACATAAAGATAAGATCAAATCATAATAGAGCATATTTGGACCCCATTTTTTGATTAAAATGCATTTTGGAATAGTGATTCGACGAATAATGTATTGTTAAAAAATAAAGAAAAGTTTTAAATTTGCGTATAATATTATTTTATTTTAGAATGTATTGTTGAAAATAAAAGAGAGAAAAATATATTTTGAAAATAATAAGTACCAAACATGGGCTAAATTTTTTCCTATTTTTTAATCACATATTGTTCATCAAATCATTATTCTAAAATATATTTGTTGCTAAAAATGGGCACATACAAGCTCATGAAGCATAAATCCCATGAAAGAACCAATAATTCTTCTGTACATCAAGAAGTGTACATGAGGATGTACTCCCCTCTCACATGGGGGTGGGACTCACTTGTATAAAATATTTTTTTATTCAAACGGGTCTCACTCCCATGTGAGGGAGGTGTACACCCCTATGTACATCTTGATGTACCACTAGCAAAATCGTATTTAAATGGGATCTCAACCTAATGAAAATGAATTTTCAACAATTATTTTTTTCTAAAATTATTTCAATTGCGTGTTAAATGAAACTTGCAATTTTTTTCCAATTTTAATCATAAATTCTTCAGAAAAAAAAAATAATTCTTCCTTCAAACAATTGCGTCAAACAAGCTTTAAATCTTTTGCCCGATATTCTGGATGCCTCGATTCCCGACCATTTTATTCTTTTGACTAATTAAAATTTCAATATTTATTTTAAGTTCAGTTACTAGTATTATGTTTAACAACGATTAGCATATTTCATGGATAACTTTTCAACCCACATTTCATCATTTTTTTATCAAAATTTATTAAAAATCTAATTTTTTTAAATCTAAACCAAACCGGGGGCTTACATGAATAACAAAAAGATTAAATAAAATAAAAGATAATATTTATTTTTTTCATTAAACTAAAAATAATAGAATAATTATCTTTTTAGTTAAATTTGATTTTTAATTAAGATAAAAGGTAAAATTGTCCAGTTTTGACTTGAGTGCTACAAAAATAAAAGATTGGAGATTCCTATAGTTAAAATTATTTGTTGATGACCTACTTGCTACTACAACTATAATTTTCCCTAAATTAGATCTATTATAAATTTGTCAAGAAAGATTAAATAATTTAATAATAAATAGTTAGAATAGTAAAAATTAATAATTTTATTCGGTATATGGTTGGACATGTTTAGTATTGTATTTTGTCTTTACATAATATTTATGACATCACAAAGAAATATTAACACCATTGGACCACATTAATTAAAAAAAATAAAAATTAACATTTGTATTATTTAGTTCTATTTAAGATAACAACCACACTAAATAATATTATTTAGCATCAATGGTGTTATAACACCTGAATAGGTGACACAATATGATATGCTCAATTAAAGATAGAATTGTGTGATTTATGTAAGGGTCTGTTGGATTGCAAGAATGGAATTTAGGTGAAAAGAAAATAAATTTCAAAGAATTGAATTGTCTAAAACTTGTTTTACTGGAAATTGTCGATTAATTGTGTTTGATTCCTATAATTTTGCACCTGAAAAATATTGAAATTTTGGATCATTTGATGTTCGTTCGGCTTTATTTTACATGAAAAGCACCCATTAAAAAGATAGAATTCGTTATAATTGGAGATATCTGTTTGGTACACATTATTTTTTTCATTCTCATTCTTCTACTCATTTTCAACCACACATTCTTCAATAAAATAATATTTTCCATCACATCAATAACTTTTCTTTCATTTTTAACCACACATTCTCCATCAATCTACTATTCAATAATACATTCTTTCAAAAGAATGTGTCNTCAATAATACATTCTTTCAAAAGAATGTGTACCAAACACATTTGTTTCAATTACCGAAAAAAAAAATTGTCTAAAAAACCAAAAATCACCAAATCCATGGAAAAACCAATTCAAGGAAAATGTGGAAAATTGGGTCATGTGAGGTATAAGTTGGAAAATCAATTGCCTGGAATTTTTTTCCTATCAAACAGTTTAAATGGTGGAAAATGAAAAATAATTTCCAACATCCATGAAAAATTCTTCCTATCAAACAGGGCATGATTGTATCTATTATTTAATGTTATTTAATGTCATGTACACTAATATTGTTATACCAATAATTTTAAATAACATTACCCGTATATAAAATTTGTATAAAATTCTTCAAAAAATCGTGAAATGTGTATTTAAAATTAAATTTTATAAAAATTAAAAAACATTATATCAAACAAGTACTTATATTATTTAATTCTATCACATAATACATGAGGTACACATAATCAATTATTTTAGTTCATTAAAGCTACACTTCAAACCTTATATAGCATACATTAAGGCACCACCCAATTTGCATCTCTCTCTTCATCTTTCTCACAGTTACACACAGTAGAGAGCGCTTGCTAATGGAGTCCTCCATTAGGTTTCTTGCAGTGGGCTTCCTTCTGCTATCACTTATCATGACAACTGGTTTGAACTTTCGTTATCATTAACATCTTCAGTGTGTGTGTGTGTGTGTGTATCAATCAAGTTCATATATGTATATATAAGCTAAAAAATACAAGTTTTATCATTTCTTGTGGGCTGATATATATATATTTTTTCTTAATCTAATTGCAGCAGTGAGTAGGCCAGATTGCTATAACGATGTGTGCACTACTGAGTGCATAAAAAAAGTGGGTTATACTGTCAATGGGTGTTGCTCTAACGAAGAATGCTTCTGCATTAGTGCCACTACTGATTGTTCAGAGGTTTTCCCCCCAGCAGGTGAAACCCTCGTTACTTCTACATTTTTTATTTTTTTCGGCTCAAGTTCCCAACTTTTTTGTCTAAGCCTCCATCCGGCAAATTTATAAATGTTTTATAAAGAAGAATAGTGGCGAGACTCATGAAATGTGTGAATAATAATGAGTAGTTATTTCTTATTATTTGCAGGAGGGAAAAGTAATCCGGAGTTGTTGATCCGCCAGGTCTAGGGCAATACATCTGAGATTTGCTGCCCAGTGATATTTTCTGCTCGTAATCGATTTTCAATTGGAGAACTGTCCTGCAGCTTTTAGTGGCTTTTAATAAACTGGAAAAAGAAAAAAATGATTTAGAGGGTTATCGCTCTCTTCATGAATAAATCAAGAGCCAGTGGCTGTATGCATCTCTATCCTGTTTAATGTTAATGTTTATGCATTGCTTTGAATTCCGAGCTTCTTATGTTTTGTGTTTTTCTAGAAAAATGGGTTTGTTGGACTTCCTACCCTCATAATCTTTTATCTTTAAATAAGATTAAGACAATACAAAATTAACATGGTAGCCCATGACCCATAATTTTTGTGATTTTCCCACCACTTTTAAGCATGTCAATGTGGTTCGTCGGCTTGGCCCGAAAAAAATCCGAGCCGGGCTGGCTTGTGGCTCGGCCGAGCCCCATTTTGGGGGTCGACTTGAGCTCTAGCCAGCCTGCGTGGCTCGACGAGTCACACTGTTCAGCCCATGACGAGTCAAGCCTAAAAATAAATAGTAATTTATGTAACTTTTAAAAAAAAGTTTAAAAAATAAAAAATTACAGTTGCCTGCACATTGTTGGCGGGCAGCTAAAATTGCAGCTGCTGTAGCTACCCGTAGCTTTGTTGCCTTTTTTTAATTCAAATTTGGTTGAAACGAATATTTTTTTTTGTTATAAATATGCGATAAAATTTTGAGTTTCATATCAATTTATTTCAATCAGTTTAAACTTGTAGCATTATAGTTTCAACTTCAATGTGCCCGCAGCTACCCATAGCTTTGCTGTATTTTTAAAAATATGAATTAGAAATTCAAATTTGGTTGAAATGGATACTTTTTTTTTTTTTTGGCTATAACTATGCGATAAAATTTTGAGTTTCATATTAATTTACTTTAGTAAGTTTAAACTTGAAGTATTCTAATTTCAAGTTCAATCTCTATTTTTTTTTTTAATTCTAATATTCAGTTTCTTTTATTTTAACATTCAATATCTTTTTCTATAAAAGCTATAGACGAATTTTTCTAGTGACGAGATTAATTAGTTTAAAAGTAATTCGAATACTCCATTCAGCTACGGTGTATCTCAAAATGTTTCAATTGATTTAGAGGATATCGAAGAGAAAGAAATACTCAAGACGAAAAGGTCGAAAAAAAAAAGAACTTTCGGATTGTTGACAATATATAACACGTAAAAAAGTTGTATTCAAAATGAAGTTGATATTTGGAAAGCATGTTACAATTGCTGTAGCAAAAAACTTAGTTGGAAGTTAGGTTCAAGCACAACGCATTTGAGTATGCACGTATTAAAGAGTTGCAAAGCGAAACCAGTCGGTTTCGACCCGAAATAAGACCGAACTAATGTTTAGCAATTCTGGTTCTATTCTTTCCACCTTTGTATAATCACATGAGAGATTTCGTGAAGGAATTCTTGCATACGTGCTGCAACAGAGATGCAGCATATGATGATAGAATCAATATACTTTACCCGACTCGTGCAAAATTATCTTCAACTCAAGTATACTTTTTATTATAGAAATATTCTTCGTTTAGATACTATAGAATTATATAATAAAAGAAAACAAGCTATTATTGAAAAATCTAAAAAAATTTAATAGTATTCTATCGTTTACCTCTGATTTATCGCATTACAATAGGCAGAGAGATGAACATTCCCTTATCGATAGAAGAGACCATGGTCAACCGTCCCTTTTAAGTAGCGAAGAATTCTCTTAGCCGCAACCCAGTGAGCTATAGACGGTGAGTGGGAATGTTGACACAGCTGATTACAATGTTATTGATGTTTATTCTTGCAATTTATTCTTAAATTAATAGTTTGGTTGTAATTGACTCTGTGTTTTAATTCATATTTAAAGTTCTATGTTTAAAATAATAAGAAAATAATAAGAAAAAAAGTTTGTCAAATTTTCATTATGTATTTTTTTAAGTAATTATTTTTATTATTTGATTAAAATGATAATTTTTATTTATCAAAAGTTAAATTATGCGTATGAGTTTTTTTTTTTTTTAAAGTAATTAATATTTTATATTCAAAGGAAAAAACAAAATTTTGATTGTATTTATTTTTATCCTAATTGGTAAGGTACTCGAGAAACTTTATAGAATAATATTATCTTTCACAATAGTATTTTCTTTAAAACCCTAATTGATACAAGTATTGGATAGAAAAAAATTACTCACATACTAAATTGATGCTTCAATAATAATTTCTTTGACGTGAAATTGATCACATGTTTTCCTCTAGCAAAAAAATAAATAAAAATAAAAATCTTTAGAGAGTCGAGAATGAGATAAACCATCGTAGTAAAAGCATCGACCCAAAAATCTTTAGAGAGTCGAGAATGAGCAAGTAGGGTAAGGCCAGATTCAAGGATGTGTCTCAACTTTCTCTCAGCAATACGATTCTGAGGTGTGAGGGCATGATTTTCTATGCGAAATGCCATGTTGACATGATTCGCAAATTCCAATCAATTTATTCTTCTCATTCGATAAAATAGGTAAAGCGTGTGATTTTATTATAGAGGACACTGTAATGACCTAGGCATCTATACTCAAATCGTTAGCTTACGTATTGTCTGCTGACATATGCACACTTACCCCCTCACGATTTTCTATCGCATCCCGATTCGAACTCAAGACCTCTGCGTTTTTCTCTAACGACCCCAGTCTCTATTCCCAAAATCGTTAGCTTACGAACTGTCCGTTTTGGGTGGATCTATACCCACTTACCCCTCATCACTTTCTATCGCATTCACTAAGATTCGAACTCAAGACCTCTATCTAATCAGAAACTTGACTTGGGCAACCATGTTGTAAAGATCAAAAACTTACCCTTTGAGCCATTAAATATGTATCGTAAAATAAAAACTCAACTTTCATAAAAATATAGCTTTTGTCTCAATTACAATAATAATAATAATAATAAAAAGAATTACTAAATCATAAAAGTAAAATAATAAATTGTTTAATAACATCTTTATTATACCACCAAGACCAGTTCCAAACTTCAATGCCTCGATCCTCAATTACATAAAAGGGAAAAATCATAAATAATGAGATAAAATCTCACTAAGTGAGCGACAAAAATCATAATTCATATTTAAAATTTAGGAATTTTTAACATGCATAAGAAGACACAAGAATTAGAAACCGAATTTATGTGATCATAATCCCCGTACATAATCATAACATACATAGGGAGACATGAGAATTAAGAATCGTACTTCGTTACTATAATTTTCGTGTTTATCGCTACAAAACTCTAGTTCAGGAATTTAAACATATAGGACCCACATATCATATTCATAAATCGAATTTCTTATTTTCAATTATGAAAAACGATTTAACATACAACGTATGACTACACTTACTTTGATAATTTGAAAAGAGTCGTAATAAATACGTAGAGGAATATTAAACTTTTTAACAAAGCAATAAGTTGTGTGTGTACGTGAGTGTGATTTACGTGTAATATTTATATGTACATTTAGGAGTACCAAAAGGAATGTAATAATGGTATCCCTATAATTGTGCACTAAATAAGGCAATAAGTTATACTGCATAAAAAATATACATGTATATATTTAAGCATACGGTAATTTACTTATTTAAAAAGAAATTTTTCTAACTTATCTTTTATATATATATATATGGAAATTATCTTTTAATCATAATCATATATAATTATATACATATATACATGCAAGTAATTATAGTAACCCTATAATGATAAATAATTATATACATATATAGACACACGTAATTATAGTATTATATAATTTAAATCAATCAACCATAATCATATATACTTATATACATATATAGATACACGAAATTATAGTAATCCTATAATTTAAATCAATATGTTATAATTATATACATATATAGACACACATAATTATAGTAATCATATAATTTAAAGGGAAAAATGCAGCCAATGTACCAAACATTTCAGTTAGTTGCAGATTTTGCCTAAACCTTTCATTTGTACCACCCATGGTATCAAATTTTTAAAAAAATCGCAGCTCCAGTCTTTATTGACGGTTTCCATCCATTTGACCACGAAAATCGTTAGTTGACCCCATAAATTAAAAAAAATTATAATTTTCACCAAATAGACAAGGGCTATTTCAGAATTACACACTTTCCCTATCTATTATTGCACTTCACTATTCATTTTCCCTCAATTTTCATCACTATTAATATCCTTCTTTCCCCCACAATTAGTCAGGAAAAATCAGCACGCATATGGAGATGAATGTATGCAGATGTGGTTTCCCGCACAGATGAAGACCTCATGGACCCCAAGAAGAAGATGTCTCACTTGTCCTCGAAGCCAAGATCTGGGTAGATATACTTTTTTCGTGTGGTGTGACCCTCCTATGTGTGAGAGATCTATGGAGCTGATTCAAGGTCGATTACGGGTTAGGAGGGAAATGGAAGCCGAAATCAGCACCCTCCAAACAACAAGGCCAAATTTGTGGAAGACTTGGCTGTTCGGCTTTGTGTGTAGAGTGTGTGTAAATGGGTTTGTACCTAGGTACGTAGGCTGAGTTTGTGGGATGGGCATTTTTAGCTTAAGAAATTTAGGCTTAGTGTTTAGGCGTTGGGGGTTTTATGTTATATGTTGTGAAATGTGGATATAAACGTGGTTGTGTTTGTACCATTTTTCTTCAAATGAAGTGCCCCTTTCTATATAATATTCTATATGGTACTGACTTTTCACAATTCTATTTCTATTTCTTCCCTTTGTTTTATGAGAAGTTAAAGTTCAGATCACGCTCCATACGTTTCATATATGGTGTATCAGAGGTACCAAACATTTGTTATAGTTGCAGTGAAAGTACCAAACATTTGGTGATCGTTGCACTCTTAGTACCAAACATTTGGTGATTGTTGCTTAAGAAATACCAATATTTTCACATAGAACCTAATTGCCTGGACCCGATATTCGCTGAAAACCATGTGACAATAGTGTAATGCAATGAATTATACCTCAACAGTCCAGAACAACATATGAAATCACAACATTTGCTGTATATGCTTCCATTCCATTCCATTCCACATTTCAACAAATACAGCATTTACAAAATAATTACAGTTCACTTTACAAAATCATAATATTGACAAAATAAGTTCACTTCCCAGCAAAAAACGTGAAAGGGGAAAACACATCATGTTGAAGATTTTGATCATTGAGTCTTGGACTTCTTTAGCCGGATGGTGTTCCTTTCTTCCTCTTTGATGCACTTGACTGTGTATCTTGTTGAGACTTCGAGTGCGTGCTTGCTTCTGCTTCTTGTTGTGAACTAACTTCACCAGGCAATGGTCCCTTGTAACTTCTTTTGTTATGTCTAGATCCCCCGCATCGTTTACACGTCATCTTCATGCTAGTCCTTCCCAACTTAATTCCTGCAGGTGGCTCCGTCTGTGACCTCTTTCTCACTTTTTCGGGTCTGTCTGCCTGTTTTTTCTTCTAGGGTTCATTCAAATGGTGCTTTCTTAGCTCTGGCCCTAACATAAGTTGGATTACTAGGGAATAACACATGAGGTATGTTTCCTTGCTATAACATGGATCAATGTAGTCATATATGCCTATATCTCTTGACAGCATGCCTGATATTGCATGGGGACATGGCATTCCAGTTAGCTACTATTTTCTGCATGCACATTCATGTTTTGTCAAATCAACACTCCACCTCAATCCATCTCTACTGGTTATCTCGAACTTATGACAACATGCGTAGTCTGCCTTCAAGTATCTCGCCTCACCTAAGTCTTCTCAATGATTTTCATTACACTTGGCCCGAATGCATGATCTCACCTCTATGTTGATTCCCTTTTTGCATTCATTCTTATCATTTATTGATGTCTTATTGTTTCCAGCATAGAAATGATGAGCTTCTCTCTAGCAACAACAATGGAAGAATTGAATGTCTCGCACAGGTTATTCAAAAGAATATCACACTTGGAATGCTCTTCAAAATGTGATTTGCTCCACTGGGACGGTGGTTTTTCAATAAACCAGTATGCATTGGCCCACCGAAAGCGGACAGGATATAAGCTAACGGCTTAGGTATAGAGACCCGGTTCGTTATAAACACAATGGGATTTGATGGGTGCCCTAGTCTAGAGTGCCATCCGGAAAAGCTGGTTTTTACCCCTAAGAAGTGCTACTAGTGCTGAATTTTGGAGTTTAACTAGATATAGACCATTCTCACTACGCCCTTCAAGCAGTAGGACCCTTGTTCACGATTCCTTCACATAAAAATGAGAGGCAATGAGTATAAAAAAGCAATCATTATCTTGACAAAACAGTTGAATAGATAATAAATTGGTAGATGCAGATGGGCAATGTAAAATATTAGATATACGGAGATTTGATGTTGGGTGAGAAATGAATGTTGAACCAATGTTTGCAATTTGGAGCCCCTCTCCATTACTAACGGTAACTAAGTTAAATCCATAGAAAGGTTGATGCTTGGTTAGGTTCTCGATTGTGGGCGTGATGTGGTTGTTTGCCCTACTGTCTGCATACCATGTTTGTTCTTCAATCATGGCATTGGACCGAGCAACAAGAGCGGCCAAGTGATTAGGATGATGACACCCTTGATGGGCATACTCCATCCTATGAAAGCAATCCAAAGCTTTATGCTTGTTACAACCACAAATTTGGCACGTCGATTTTAGCTTGCCAAGAGAAGGAGGAGGTTGTTCTGTGATTGGCTGGACAGAGGAGGCAGGTTGCTGCTAAGATGGTGAAATTTTGGCTTGCGGGTCTACTAGCCACTAGAGCCTTGAGGACGCCCTTTCTACTAATGAGGCGTGGAATGGCCTGGTTTGCCAACATAAATAGTAAATTTGTCGATCTCAGAAGGAGGAGTGAACTTCTATTGATGGAGAAGCAGCAATGCATGGCCAAGTAGCCCAGCCTGAAAATCTTTGAAGGTAAAATTCTTGTCACGTTGTGGAAAGGAGAACGCCGTGATGAATGAAGTGAATGATGGGTTGAGACCACTCAAGATGAATGAAATAAGATCAAGATCATCATGTTGGAAAAACTAGGAAAAAATTGAGTTATGGGCTGACTTTGGCACTAATTTTGAGCGGGACCCGCTTGACTATTTTGGAGGATGAAAGTTGATTTGTGTTCTCCTCCGTGAGTACATCGAAATCATATACTTACTTGTCAAAAATGATGCTCGGATGAATGAGAAATTGAAACTCAAAGTATGCCATG
>CAIGRT010034700.1:0-11766 GCA_903798405.1 Fraxinus platypoda
AAGAGCACTGTAGTTACTGGTTTACTTGCTGGAATCTTGGGATTCTTCATGGATGTTGAACAGTTGGCAGGCATGGTATGTTCATTTTCTCGTAAAAGCTGCATACATGAAGTACCTCATTTCTGATTGCTACTTCTATTTTCCGTTGGAACTACTGGATTCGAAGTGCATTTGCTTGCCAAATTCATTTTTTCATGTTCCCTTCTCCCTTCCCCTGGCATTTCTGAATTAAATTGGTGAGATTTTCAGTTACAATCACAGAATTGTGATAATGAGGAGAAACCACGTTGCATTTCATGTTACTTGAATGATCTATCTACTTATTGATGTGCATATCTCAGTGATGATATAATTCAAATTGATATTACTCCTTCAAATTGTTAAAATAGTTATCAGGAATCTTTTTCGTCTGTGAAGTTCCTTCTTGAGTTGTTGATAGCTTTGTTGTACATGCAGGTTAGTGTCGGTACACTAGTTGCCTTTACAATGGTGGCAATTTCTGTGCTGATACTGAGATATGTTCCACCGGATGAGGTTCCACTTTCACCATCTTTCCAGGAAGCAATAGATTCAGTTTCGGTGCGGTATAGTAGCAGCAGTCCTAAGGAAGTTGATGTGGAGAACACAAAAGTTGATGATATAACCTCAAGTGAGAGAATTCCACTTTTAGTTGGCAAGGACACACCTGTTGGATATCCTCTTATAGAGAAAGCAGCTGCCCAGTGCAACTGTAAGTTTATCCAATGAGCAAATACTTTTTTCATCGCTTATCATGCTCCTATGATATGCTTTTCTTCTTTGATCATCCAGTGATCAAAATTTACCTACATTTTTCATTGCTTATCATGCAGTCGAGGTGAACGAAGCCAACAGGCGGAAGATAGCTGGCTGGACAATCATGGTTACATGCATCGGAGTGCTTGTCCTAACTTCTGCAGCTTCAAGTGTGAGCCTTTATAGGTGGGTGGTCTATTTTTATGGCCATTATTTTTGGCTTCACTTTGTGTGAAGAGTGTATTATGTCTTAAATGATGTTTTAAATGTGATGAGAGAGGTCTTAAGAAGTGCGGAATGTTATAATTAGAACATTAGTACATGATGTATACATAATTTTCCCTACTTATCTTTTTTGAATCTATAATCTTTTGTATAAACCATGTTCTAAATCCCAGTTTTTCAATAATTACCAGCTCCCTTAGATTTACACTTTGTGGAATTGGTGGCGTTCTCCTTTTATCCGGTCTAGTATTACTCACATGGATCAACCAAGATGATGCAAGACACAACTTTGGGCACTCTGGAGGTATGCTTTCTTGATGTACAAGTAATCATGATTTTGATGAGTATGTTGTAGCTGAATAGGATAAAAGCGCTAATTTCATGAATCTATGATACGTTTGGTAAGTTGGATAATATACTACTCAACAATATTAAGAAACCAAAAAAATAAAAAAAATTAGATATTGTTTATTGTAGTCTCTACTCCTATCCATTACTGCGTAGGGAACATCCCCTTGTTGATTTTTTATAAGATGGAGTTGATAGTAGTTGACAATATTAGGGAAGAGAAAGAAGCTAAAATCTTGTTTGTACCGTTTGGTCTTATCTAGTATTGCATGGCCGTTAGTGTCCCTCCAAGATGACAAATTTGATTAACTCTTTACCCCAAGCTGTTGGATTTTGGGTAGTAACTTCCTGCATAGTTGCGTAGGACAGTTAAAATCGGCTTTGCATTACGCATCGGCTCTTCAATTTAGTGTGGACGCTTTTGAATGATAAAAATTTCTAAGAATATGTAGGAAAAATTGTTGGGATATGATATCTTTGAATGATCAGTTGCTTCTCTGTTTAGGTTTCATTTGCCCATGTGTTCCACTGCTACCGATCGCCTGCATTCTCATCAATGTTTACTTATTGATTAATCTCGGGTGAGTATCTAGTCATTTTATCGCCTGATTGATTAACAGGCGTTGCCTCTGATGTTGATATAGTCCCATTTATTAACCTGACGAAATATCTGTTTCCACACGTACACATTTTATTTACCCTACCCATTTTCCTCGTGCTCATCTGAACGTGTCAGTCTTTTTATTTCTACTCAATTTTAGTTGGAACGAAAATGGTCATCCACGTTATGGTGGAGAAACATGGATGTTGGAATTTTACAATAGCAGGACTTGGAGAGCAAGTTTGTCTAAGCTTAAAATGTTTACTTAAAAGAGTAACATATCCAAATATATTTAGAAACAAAAAGTTACTTTTCCATTTTTTTTTAAAAGAGCTGAGCTAACATGTTCTGAATCCCGCTGTCGATAGATTATTTTACATGTTCAGATGTCATGGTTATAGTGGATGCGTAAATCTTTGAGTTACTCTTCTCCATTAACTTGTATCAATTGCTGCATTTTTTAGCTTTATGAACTCTCTTACGTGTTTCTATCTATCCGGAAATGCAGAGGTGCTACTTGGGCCCGAGTATCAATATGGTTAGCCATAGGAGCGATAGTTTATCTTTTCTATGGCCGGAAGCACAGCTTGTTGCGAGATGCAGTTTATGTTCCAGCAACCCATGTTGACGAAATCTACCAAAGCTCGAGAAACTCTCCGTCGTAATCCTTCACGGCCATTGGAGTTTAAGACTCTCCAAGTTCAGCTTTCTTGATGAAGAAACTGATGTACAACCTTTTAGCCTAAATTTGGGCAGCCAATTTGTGTGGATAAAGATATCGTTGTGTTTCGTATCTCAGAAACACTCATAAATTATTGTAATGTGATCTTTTACGACCTAGGAAGAAGTGAAAATGAAAACTTGTAAATATATTTTTTTGTTAATTGTTTCATCTGGTTTGTCTGTGACTATATATAGTACTTTTGTAACAGCATTGTAAATTATGTGTGATCTTGAAGTTGATTGAACTTTAGGAACTCTTATTCTGAACTTTAGCCATTGTATTTTTCTTGTTAATATTCCCTTTTATCGTAAGAAAAATCGCATTCAATTTATTACATTTTGATGTGTTAAATTGTATATATATATAGGTGTCCAAACTTTTTAATTTGTTGCAATTTTGTCCTCAGTAAATTATTGTAGCACATATTATCGTCACTGTTTCATTAATTAAGTAGATTGTCCCTCCTATTGACTTTTCGGCGAAAATACACTTTCACCCTTTAACCAAAATAAACTGAAAAATCAAAAGAGAATAATAAAATAGGAAATCAATAATAAAAAATAATCAAAAGACGAGGAGAGTGGAAAAGATTAAAAACAATTTGCCCTTCTACCTCACCCCCACACCATCCCACCCCATGAAAACTCCACCACCACCTGTTGTCGCAACCAAAGACTACATCACCCACATTCGCGATTAAAATTCATATACGACAGACGTAACCACCACCCCTCCCCCTCTTCTATTGAAAAAAACAAGATTTTTGCAATCATTGATGATGGCAAAAATAAAGAAAAGTATCCCTTGGTTTTTTGTCATTAATTAGGGGGCGTTGGTTTTATATATGCCGAGGGCTTTGCCTCCCATTGGTTTGCTAGTGGCGACGAAAATAAGGGAAAACCTTTCTTTTAGTAGTTGTTGGGGTCAAATAGAAATGAAATTGTTTTTTCCTTTTCTTTATTTTCCTTTTTTATTAATGTATGGTATTGCTTTTTCTATTTTGTGATTTTAGTTTATTTTAGTTAGTCGGTAAAGGTTTTTTTTACGCTCGAAAAATTTGGAATGAAGTCATCATTAAGGACTATTTGTGAATCAATGAAATCTTGAGGATGATAAATGCTATTAATATACAATGGGGATGAAATTGTGATAAACTAGAAAGGTTGGGGGATCTACAGTGTAATTTACCCTTAAACTTTTTCTTCAACAATTTACACTGTACGCTAAAACTTAGCTGAAGTCCTTCAGTGGCTATTTCGCACCCAATCCCCGTAGCAGTCACGCCGCCGCCCTCCTCTGACCGTAATGGGCGGCGCTTCCAGGTTCGTGACATTACTCGCCCTACCCTTTCCCTCTCTCCTCCACCCTCTCCGCTCTTCCTTCTTCCTCCGCCGCCGCCTCTCCACCTTTCCCCTTCGCCCCCTCAGTCTCTCCTCCACCAAATCCAAAACCCACACCCCACAAATTCTCCCCCTCAACTCCACCCAACAACAGCACTTCCACTCCCAACCGGCCAACAATAGTACTTACACACTCAACTCTTCTCAACACCACAACCACCCATGGCGAGAGTGGACCCATTTTGTCAATACTATCTCTTTCTGCTCCACACCAAATGAGCAGGGAGTTACTTTACCTGTGAACCATGAAATCCTTCCTGATGATGCTTTTGTTGTGTATGAGGAATTGCCTGAGGATTTTGTCCGTGCCGCCGCCTCCTGCTTGGCTTTCGCTAGGGAGCGTCCCAATCTTCTTGGGTTTGTTTTCTTGTCTTCTATTTCCCCAAAAAAATTCAAAATTTGAACCCTTAAGCAGGTTACAGGAATTTGAATTTTTCCTTTGTGGAGGATGAATCAAAGTTGTGATTTTTCTGTGCTGTAGTACTATGTGCCTGAAGGTTGTAATCCATCATCAAGACAACCTTCTCTTATGTATATTCCACAAATACCATTTCTGTAAATTAAGCTGAAAATTGATAGTGGCAGAGCTTCTTTTTCTTTGCAATTATCACAGCGTAGAGTACCACATAGTGCTATATCATATGCATAGAATTGAACGTTTCTTTAGCAGAATGATGAAAACTTCTTTCAAGTGTAATCTTTAAATTAGGTTGATTTATTGATCAAATGCAGATTGCTTTCGAGAAGGGAGATTGAGGTGGTTATATCAAATGGGACGCCATATCTGTTCAAGAGTGCTCTTGAAACTGCAAGGAGAATGAGGGATTTTTTGGGAACCGATGAAGGCAACGTAAGGCGTAAGCCAAGTGATACTGTTGTTTTCTATTCAAACTTAGACTTTTGAATTTGATTGATATGCTTTCTCCAAGTTACGTGCAGCATGTAGTGTTAGACTGTCAGAGTTTGTTTAGAAAAAAAGCCGCCTTTGTTGTTTTTGCAGGGAAATGTAAAGCAAAACAATGACTCCTTGAAGGATTGATTAGAACATTTTTTGGTTAAGCCTAAAAGTTTGCTTATAACTTATAAGTAAATTTGAAGTTTTAGAATATATAATTTATTACTGGCCAAAGTTAGGAAAAAATTACTTATTTTTTTAGTTAAAAAGAAATAAAAGTAACATATTTAAACATGCTTAGAACAAAAAGTAACTTTTATTTTTATGTTCTGAGCTTAGCCAAACATGCTCATTTGTCTATTTGGTGGAAATTCCCTGCACCTGCCAATTAGCTATTGGGCCATTGCTTGGTCTTCTTTGTAGCAGTCGCGGGGTTATAAATTATCTTTTGTGCATTTTGGTTATCATGATGTTTAACATTATGGACTCTTTTCTAATTAGCTGCCTCTTGGACTGATGATGGATAACTGTGGGTAAACCTTAATTTGACAGGAACGTCCCTGTATGCTGAGAGGGAAGAAGAAAATGAGTTGTCTTTTCTAATAAATTTTTTAATTACATGCTTGATGGGTTTTTTTATGTCAATAATCAATATTACAGGTTTCATAGGGGAATTGAGGCTGCATTTTAAGACTAGCACAGGGGAAAGCAAATATGTTATAAGAAATTGAAGAATATACTAAGACATGATTATTGCTTTGTATGGAGTATTCTGGATTGTGATACTGTAAATATAAATCCTATTTTTGAATCCGATTTAGGATCTAGTTGTGGATGCAACTTCCAAAACCTTCCAGAGATTGACGATGTTTATTGTTTTGAAAAACTTTAGTTCTTGGCTTAATGCACAGTTGATCATTAATTTCACAGAGTATAAGGCTTAAAATGAAAGTACCAATCTAGCTGAACATTAAAAAGATGCAGTAACTAGCTCAAACTCGATGAGTTCTGGGGACGGAGACAAGAGCCAAAGAGATAACAGAAATGACATTCTTAAAAAAAAATAAAAAATTGCAAGTTTGCAACGTATTAAACTTTTTTTTTTTTTTTTTGGGTTGAGGTAGCACTCATATTTATTCAATTTGTTCTCTCTTGATATCAATCGCAACTGTTTTTTCTGAACTTTAGGTCTTGGAATCTGATAAAGCAAGCATGGTTGATCTAATGAAGTACATACTAAGTTATGCTAGCAATCCGTCTATTTCTTCCGAAAGAAATGGCATCTACAGTAAGGAACTTGTGGAATTGTCTGTTCGAAATCTGTTGCATGAGCTGGGTAAGTTGAGCAGCGGACCTCCAAAAATGAACATCCCTGCTTCTGAAGAGCAGTTCTCGGGTGGCTATGGACAAACTTCAGGACCCCTTAGACAAAATATTGAAATGAAGAGAGGCGACTGGATTTGTCCAAAGTATGTATTTTGCATGTTGCATTCTCCAATTCCTGATCATTTTCATCTGTGCAGTGCTACTTGTGCCATTTTGCAGGGGGCTGACTGTGTGTAAAGATGGGGAAGAATTTTTGAGAATTCTCTTATGTTGATTGATTGTTATTTGAGGGAAGATGACTTGAAAATGGAATAGAAAGAAAACGTTTTTTTATTAAAAGCTATCAACTCCCCAACTCCCACACAACCAAAAGAAAACGGGGGAAGAAGATGCCTGCGGTGGGGGTGGATGGGGGTGTGTAAAAGGAGAAGCAATAAACCTTTTTCCAGAATTTTGTGATGCCCGCTCTTGGTTAAAAAAAATAATCTTTGATCTGCCTCTGTTATGAATTTGAAATGTATACGGTTCTTAATTGTAGTTGAAAGTATTTGAAAAAATATTCTCCTATTCGTGTCATGGTCCACTTAGTGCCAATTCCCTGTTCACAGTATCGTGCTTATTTAATCGTGTTGTCAAGAATTCCCATTAGAATTATGGCAATAGAACATTTCCTCGTTTATTTAACTATGATCTATATTATGCAGGTGCAATTTTATGAACTTTGCAAGAAATGTTAAATGTCTCGAGTGTGAAGGACCCAGGCCAACAAGACAGCTGACTGGTGGGGAATGGGAATGCCCTCAGTAAGCGTCACCTTGTATATTATTTATGCTTAAATGCTAATTAAAAGAACTTTTGAGTGAATATTATTGTGGTACGGTGAATATTTACTTTCATTTTTACTGCAGATGTGATTTCTTCAACTATGGGAGGAATTTGGTTTGCTTAAGATGTGACTGCAGACGACCTGGTGTGGCATTATCCTCCACTGGTGACGGCAGATTGGGATCCGGGCGGAATGGGGATTTCACATACAAAATCAACACAGATAGCCGGTTGGCTGAGAACGAAGAGAAAGCACAAAGGTGGTTTAGTAAAATTTCCCAGATGGGTAATGTCTCTGATATAAATACTGCAGCTTCTGACGAAGACTTTCCCGAAATCATGCCATTGAGGAAAGGAGAAAATCGGTTTGTTGTTAGCACTAGAAAGACACCCTTGGAGAGGAGGCTAGCCAGCTCTCGAAATCAAATGATGGATAAGGGGTATCCTGAAGGTACAAACGAGACCCTTGATACATCAGTCAATCGTAGTTTGGACCAGATTCTTGGTCGCTCATCTAGCATTTCTGAAAGCGAGGATAAAGGCATCATTTCTGAACAAGGTGAGAGAACAGATATCTCTTGTCAGACTCTTCAGTCAGATTCTTCGGGTTATCAATATTCCCAGGAAAGTAATTCCAGGTACGTTCCATTTGTTCCATTACCTCCGGACATGTTTTCTAAGGATCAAAATTCGAAGATAGAGGACAGGAAAAAAGTTGGGATGGAAAGCTATGAATCGGACTCATCAGAGGTCAGTAATCAAAGTAGTTCAACTGTAGGCAGCGAGTCCCAGCATTCAGGAGAGAATTTTCAGTTCTCAAAAAATTCGGCAAGTGAGACTGCTAGCCAGGAGAAAGAGAAAGAACAAGCTGAAAAGTCGGAAAGATGGTTTAAGAGGGTGGCTGAGTTACATGATTCCAAAGATCTACCTGGTGCAATTTCGGACGAGGATTTTCCTGAGATTATGCCAATGCGTAAGGGAGAAAACCGATTTGTCGTTAGCAAGAAGAAAAACCGTTCTTTGACTTCACCAGCATACAAAAGACAGGTAGCGATGGATCAGGCAAATAATACTAATTTTGTACCTTTTGTTCCATTCCCTCCTGGCTACTTTGCTAGGAAAGACACGCAGCAGCTGAATGGTGCAGATTCATCCACAAATCCTACCAGTGAATCTTCTTCCAATTCTACAATAGCTGAGATTTTTTCTGAGAAGTTGGACGAGCCAAGATATAGAGCATCCAACACAAATACCGTATCGAGAAAAGTCGATCAACTGTCCAGTTCTGGTAATTCTGAACTTTCTCGTGATTATGTGGCACCACCCAGTGAAAACCCTAAACCAAACTCCTTCACTCCCCGGACTACCACGAATGATAATCAGACAGATAAATATTCCGGGAAAGGGGATGCCCCTCAGTTTCCCCAGTTGGGGGTGGTGGCAGGTTCTCTAAAGCCATCTGAAAATCAGCAAGTTCGAAGTGGTTGGACAGGTAAGAGCTTGGAGGGATCAGCTGTGAAGGAACCTGACCCTTTGGACATGTCAGAAGAGGCCAAAGCCGAGAGGTGGTTTAGACGTGTGGCACAGATAAAAGACATTTCCGAGCTGAGCCAGATCCCTGATGAAGACTTCCCTTCAATAATGCCAATGCGGAAAGGAGTAAATAGATTCGTTGTAAGCAAGAGGAAGACACCACTCGAGAGGAGGCTGACATCTCAGCAGTATCGAAGAAATCTTCCTATTGTGAGTTCTGATCCTCCTACAAACAAGGAAAACAACAATAATTAAAGAAAACAAAACTCATATTTTTCTTTTTTCTGCTTTGATTTTGAGGTAATTTATATTCACAACTAAAAAACTTGGCATTTTCTCTCTCTGTGTAATTCCAAAATTAGCTCGTGTACATTTCTGAACTAGTGTTTTGCATCTTGAATAACAGCGTACACAGAATTCATCATTGGAAGTTACTAAAATAGAAAATAAGAACTATGTTTTCTTGTTCTCGTATATGAATTTCAGCTTTTTGGGTGGTCGTTTTGTTAATCATAACAATCATGATTCATCAAACTATCAATTCCTAATGATATGTAGGTGAAGTGAGATTTTCTGCATTTACTGATATTCTTAATTTTATTAACAATGGAGAAATGTAAGGAAACTCTTCATGAAATATTCAAGATTGCTTAAGCTTTTTATCTTTTGGGATAAGTCGACCACGTTTGGTGGCACATATTATTAAAACAATCATGCTACATGTACATCTTGTTTTACATCACTTTTGACATTGAAAGAAAAACAATACAAGGAGAGTTGTTCTAGGCCTTTGACCTTGAACCAAAGTGAAAAAAGCAAAAAAAAAAAAAATTATCTCGTTGAGGTTATATCCATCTTCAAGTCATCATGTCCATCATGGTGCATTTAGTAGACTCACTTTAACTATGTCGTCATAGTCAAATTTCAAATAGAAATGTGCTATTTATGTGGAACTCGTAACTCTTGATGGTCATCCTTAAAAGCTTTTGTATTAGATTTGCTCGATGTATATGGCGGACTAATTTCCTTGTTAACACCGTGTAATCACCAAGGCCATACAATCCATGTTGTCATGTGTCTTTTCTTCGCCTTTGCCACTAAACCCACTATTATAGGTTTTATGCTCAAGTTGCTGATACTAAAACACCCCGTTTCTTGCAAAAGAAGGCCACATGATCATTTCCCTCCTCACCTATTTCCATCCCAAGAGACTACTCTTAATTTTAAAGAGTCGAAAGTTTGAAATTAGATTTCAAGAAACTCCTTATTTGAACTTTTTAAAATAGAGAACATGTTTGACTACTTTAAATGGAACCGTATGTTTTGTACGGCATGAAATGTTTCTTCACCTCTTTAATGTAAACCACTTTGCCTTCACAAGAATATTAATAAAATGTAAACATTAATATTAACACTTCTAAGGTTCTTCTGAAGAAAAATGTGAAAGAGGATACTTTTATTTATAACGTCAAAGTGAGAACTTGTTCGTTGTTTGGTATAGACGTTTGAATTTGACAAAAGAAAACTCTTTATGTCCAATTTTGGAAGGTGAGATCTGTTTTTAGATGACTTAAGTCACTTTACAACTTCGATCGATAAAATTTAAACATCGATTGTTGTCGTCGAACTATCCCAGTACTTTTCTGCATTGTAATAGTGAATCTTAGTTATACAAGCTTGTTAATGTGAATATTTAATTAAACAACTGATTACCCTAATGATTAAATATTGTTTCTGATCTTAGCCACTTGCAGCTTAATAATCAATTATTTTTCTGTGTACTGACCAAATATCTCAATAAAAATTCAAAAGTCGGTAGATTATTTTAAGAGTATATTAAACTAAAAAAATCTGATTTGGTGAATAAAACCATCCAATCAAAGAGAGTTCAATCTTATAGATTCCTAATGGTATTGATTCGATTTACCTACTTCTACTTCTACATCAAATCAATTATTTTCCTCTGTGCTTGTTTGTCATCCATTTTATCAAATATTATTTACTACAGTAAACAATCTCCACCACACATTCACCCAATAAAATATTCTACACACAAACCAATAAACTTACTTATTCAACCGCACATTCTCCAAAAAATAGTATTCAAAACTTTATTTCTTCTCCCAAAATGGGAGACAAACAAGCACAGAGAAAAATAATTGATTTGATGTAGAAGTAGGTAAAACGAATCAATACCATTAGGAATCAGTAAGGTTGAACTCACTTTGATTGGATGGCTATTCCCATGTTTGATCCACATTAAAATTTTCATTCTCATTCTTTTACTCATTTTTAACCACAAATTCTTCAATAAAATAATATTTTTCATCACATCAATAACTTCTCCTTCTTTTTCAATCACACATTCTTCAAAAAAATACTGTTCATTACTCTATTTTTCTCTCAATAATGAGGGACAAACACACCCTGAATTATTCTTGTGACTTACAAGTCCTTTTGGCCAAATTTGAATGTGAAAAAGTACTGTAATTATTCTATTAATTTCTATAGTCAAGTTCTAGGTTATATTTGCTTGTGTTGACACCAATGCCTCTTCATTATTCAATAATCTTCCTCGAGTAGAGTCACACCTATTATTTGAATACACAAAATAATACATGAAGCACATTCGAACACCATTCATTGGTCGCATAAACCATAGCGATTCATTTCCATTCACTATCGAAATTTATGTTACATGTTAAGAGAACTAAAACAAGGTTCTAAAATGCATAACGCGTGGCAAGCGTTTCAATCAATCATCAAGCATATGCGAGCCTACGATTAAACATACGTAATTATTTGTTTTCACAAAAATATATTGCTCAAAATCATCAATACTACAATTACTTGGTAATGAATTCCTACTATTAGATTAGATGCGAACACCGGCTTAAAATATCCTAAATCTTGTTTAGCTCTTTATTCCAATTTAATCTTCTCTTCTTTATCCAATTCATCTTTAATGTCATCCAATACAAGGTCATCTTCGTCGGGCTCTTTTAGTTCAACTCGATAATTTCTATTACCTCTTGTAGATGATAAGATATTATTGTCAACCTCATAATCATCATAACAACAATTGACCATTCAAGATTGTGCATTACTAGCATTA
>CAIGRT010034708.1:0-16943 GCA_903798405.1 Fraxinus platypoda
TGTTCACAAAATTATAAAAAAAAAAGAAAAAAAAGAAAAAAAAGATGTCATTTCTATTGGCTGCCAAGTGGACAAATTTTAGAATCGATACTCAAGTCCATGAATGTCGCAATATAATTTTTTTACCATCTAGGAGTGGTAAATCTCTTTTTGATCATTCATCAATTTTCATGTTATTCACTTCATACTCGTTTGATGTTATATTAGCAATCCTAAAAGAGCCAAATCCAACACGATCAAAGAATGACAATCTACACATGAGATTTCATAATGATATCAAGTCTAAGGAGCAATTTCACAACCGTCATGATATATGTGTTCTGTTAGCATACGGTTAGGTTTGTTCTAGGAGAGGCTGAACCCATCTTACCCCTCACAAATTTTTATCGCGTTCCCTAAAATTCGAACACAAGACCTCTACATATAAGAGACTTAAATTGAATCATGGTATCAATTGTACAACTTATCTAATAAGTATTAAGATTCAACTTAAATCTCTCATATATAAAGATCTTGAGTTAGAATCTTGAGAACACGACAGAAAGTCATGAGGGATAAGAGGGAAGATTCCTTATGAGAATGGCCAAGCCTGAGGCTTGGGTCGTTACAAGTTTATTCCGGACTCCACTAATTAATATTTCATAAAATGATAAATAAAACAGTAGAGATGTCCTAACTGTAAATCACATTTATAATAATAGTCATTACAGGGTAAAGTTGGATTTTGTAGTGTACCTATAACCCGAACCAACCATTTCTCACAAAAAAGGGGATCTAACCCGATTTACTAAAAAGACCAAAAAAAAAAAAAAGACTTAAACCGGCTAGGATGGATTGAATTGGTCGATTTAGTTGGGTTTTTAGGCTAAATGCCCACCCATATATGTCCCTTGCTCATTTCTCGTGAAAAAATGAAATGAACTTATTTTTTGCTTGAAAAACGAAAAGAAAAAGATTAAAGAAAATTTGTTGCAGCCTAAAGCTTTGGAAATCAAAGTAAGCTTTTGCAATAATAATAATAATATTTAACTTTTTGCAAGTCACAACTTAATCATANAAAAAATGAAATGAACTTATTTTTTGCTTGAAAAACGAAAAGAAAAAGATTAAAGAAAATTTGTTGCAGCCTAAAGCTTTGGAAATCAAAGTAAGCTTTTGCAATAATAATAATAATATTTAACTTTTTGCAAGTCACAACTTAATCATAAAACAAGTAGAAGCACCTTTTCTTCTTTAAATAAAACAACTTTTAGAGAAATCTATTTTCTTTAAATTGATGAAAATTCATGCTTTTCCAAAGTATATATGTAACCCACCATCTCACAATGAGCCATCCTTCACTTTATATTCTCCCTTGTCTATAATGGCACTCCTTTCTTGCCTTTTAGCATCATCCCACGTTTCTATCAACCGCCCAATCGTTTGGTTTACATACCGGCCTATGCCCACACGTGGGTCCCACTTTTTAACAATTAATACAATAAATGTTGATTGAATCTTGTCTTGCTTGGACTCTAGAAACTCTCGTGTATAAATGCGATTCGTTCTCATTACAAAAGATTACAAAAGTTAAACTATTCTATCGTGATTGTAAATAAACTAATTTCTTTGAATAGGTTAATAAAAGTGTGGGTCCCACTTTTTAAGAATTAATTTGAATGATGATTAAAGTGGTTGGATTGTGTCTTATGTGAACTTTAGGAACTCTCATGTATAAAAGTGATTCGTTCATGTCTGATGATCATTATTTCACAAGAACGAAGTATTATATAGTGAATTTTTGGAGAATATACAGTTAAAATGTAAAAAAAAAATTAAGTTAACATGTAAAATATTTTATTTTGTGAATGTGTGATTAAAAATGAATATGTGAAAAAAAAAATTAAAATAAATTCCATCAAACAATGGCTCAATCTCATTACAAAAATTTTAAAAGGTCAACTAAAAATAAAATATAATGATAAAACTAATGTAGGTGACCTCAAATTTATTGAAAATGAGATCTAGCCTGCTTGGTATAGATTCTTTATTTATTTATTTATTTTTCGAACTCCTTTTCAATGACATATTTTCGAATAAAATAATTTTGCACGTGGACGCATAACTTTTTCATACTTTTAACTACACTTTCTTTGAAAAAAATATCATTTTCACAAAATCTATTTTCGGAAAATATACATCAAACATACGATTTGTGGTAGTTAACAATTAAATAAATTTATTTAAAAACTTAAAAAATGGTTGCCACAAAATCCGTTAAGCCCCTGTTTAGTTTAATTAAAAACTATTTTTTTGATAGATTTTGATAAAAAATGATGAAATGATTAATTGAAAAATTGATAAAAGTTATGTCTTTCATAAAATAAAATATATGATCAACAGACCAAAGTTTGGAAATGATAGCATGAGATGACATCACCATGACCACAAGTCCATGTCTTTTTTTTTTTTTTTGTGAAAAGACTGATTAGTCATTGAACTTATAGATCGGTTTCAATTTGGTCACTAGATTTTAATTTGTTCTAAATTAGCCATTCAACTTTAAGACTTGTTTTACATTGGTTTCAATTTGAAACTAAATTAAAATTCAATGATGTAGTCAAA
The DNA here is from genome assembly GCA_903798405.1 of Fraxinus platypoda. Lineage (NCBI taxonomy): Eukaryota > Viridiplantae > Streptophyta > Magnoliopsida > Lamiales > Oleaceae > Fraxinus > Fraxinus platypoda. Next base: position 2,605 of record CAIGRT010034708.1, read on the forward strand.
CTAAACTGAAGTTGAATTATCAAAATGTAATAAATTAAGATTGAGTAGTGCAATTGAGATTTTGCTGAAAGTTTAGTGATCGCTTATGAAATAACATACGCAGGAATAAATGGTCCAACCAATTACCAGATTTTTACTCCGTCCACTCACACACAAACCTCATTCCACTGTCCTCTCTCTCCCCAAGGAAAACCATTCTTTTTCTTTGGTTTTCAAGAATCTGTTTGTATAGAGTTGATCCTCAGGTAAGCTTCAGAATGGGTTTTTTCTCTTCTACTAAATTTCTTACCAAACATGGAGTAGTTTCAGTTTCTTTTTAGGTCTATTTTTGGAGGCTTTACATTTCCTGCTAAATTCATTAGAATTTTAATCGCAAAATTTATTTTTAGGAGACTTGCAGACTTTTTATTAAAAATTGTGGTTGTGTTATTGATTATGGTTCATACAGTAATGGGTACTAGATTTTACCATCTACCACTATACTTTATATGATTTAATCGTGAATTGTGTGTTCTATGTTGGAGTTTTCATGTTCAATTTGATTAAAGAAAAAGATAAATATCTTACAATAATAACAGTTACCAAAAAAATAATGTCTTCTTCATTGTTTATCTATTTTTCTAAATCATTAAATTGCTCTGTTGGCAGTTTACTATTGTATTCACCATATGTATTAGACTCCCCTTCGATAGGGCTCGTAAAAATTGTTAAGGTATAGAATCCCACATCGAATAAAAATGAAAATATAAACCAACTTATAAAGGATTTAGCTACTCCTCTCAATAAGGTTGACCTTTTAAGGTGGAATCCAAAATCTTATCATGGTATCAGAGCCCATTAAGCTCTAACGAGCAATTCGATCTGGTTAAAACTCCAAAAAGTGAGCATACGGATTTCAAGATTGGTCTGCTCAAAACGAGCCACCATCTTGCGGGGGCATGTTAAGGGATAGAATCTCACATCGAATAAAGATGAAAATATAAACCAACTTATAAAGGATTTGGCTACTCCTCTTAATAAGGTTGACATTTTAAGATGGAACCCAAAATCTTAACAAAAATTGAAATCCGTTTAAAGATTTCTTCTCATTTTGATTGTATCTATACGTAGTTTTTTATTTGTAGCTAAAGTAAAGAAATATATCATTCATCCTTAGTGGCGATCATCGCCTCAGCGCGCCTTTGATTCATTGTCCAATATTTTAAAATGCATCACAACTCCGCTGGACAATAAATTAAGGGGTTCGCTGCCACCTATGATCATCACCAAATAGCATACTCTTTCGTACAAATTTTTTTTATTGTAGTTAAGAGCAAATTGATTTTTCTTATTTTAACGAGTGAAAATTGTTAAGACTCAAGAATGGAGTTATGGGCCTCGATCTATGCAAAAAGATTTTGATTTCTTGGCTTTGAGCATATGCATTGAATGTTATTCAGAGTTATTTCTAAATTAGAAGAAAATTGGCACATTTTACAAGAAGGTACGCTGAAATTTTAAATGTAGTTTCTAATCTGACTTCAAATGGAATAATTCTTAGTCTTATCCATCTGCCACCTTATCGAGTGTCAATGGAACTCCCGATCCTATCTAATTCAGCTTCGTAGATTGCCTTTGACAATTTATCAACTGGCTTGTTTTGCTTTTGCTTTCCTGTTTGCAGTGTTGTATTTTCATGAAGTTTGCATTATATTCTTGGATAAAAGCTGACAAGTTTTATTCTTTTGTAGTCATATGCAGGTTATTGATAAACATTTTTGTGATTGATGGCTTCACCATGTCTTGATATTTCCTGGCCATCCTCAATCGTTAGATCCTCTGATCGATCTTTCAATATACGCCTAGAGGAAGGGAATTCAACTGATACTTTAGATTTTTGTAAGGACGAAAACTGTTCAGTATGTTACAGTCGTAACATTCCTATACCTCCTTGGCCACCTAGTAAAATTCGTCCAAAAATGAAAAGTCATAGAGGGCTTACAGATTCTTGTTTTGTTCCAAAAGAAACAAAAGATACATTGGACAAAATTTTCTTCCAGGGATATGGAGCCGATGTACATATCATTACCGTGGATGGGTTGATTATTGCAGCTCATAACAACGTTTTGGTAACTAACCATTTCCTGTAGTTTACCCTATTTCACATTTTCAGTATGGCATACTTGCTTATGTACCACTATTTGTTTGCCTGTTAGTTTTTACTCTAATTTAATATATTTTTATGGGATTTTGTTGACGAATATTTAATATGAAGCATGGCCCAGTTCCATGTCCTGATCTCTGTTTTTATTGACTTATTAGCATAAAGTGCATGTTTGGTGCGTAATACTAAACAAGAGTAAACTCTATAATAAACAAGATTTTAAAAATATAAAATCTTTATTGATACTGTATGTAATCCTTCCTAGCAAACAAGCCAGAAGAGCAACATGTAGCTGTTAGAGCTGTATATTAATCATGGGAAAAATCCATCATTCCAGTCTCTCTTTGGAATTTGTTTTGCTGATTACGATGATTATTTTTCCCTTTTTTCTTAGAGTAATGCATCATCAGTGCTAGGGAATTTCCTGCAGCAATCAAAAGTTATGAATGGTATCAGACGTATAAGGATTCCTGGGGTACCTTATGATGCTCTCCACACTTTTATACGTTTCCTTTATTCATCATGGTACGCTGGAATACTTCCTTTCAAGTTCTTATTTTTTCTCGCAAGCCTGTACTGTTTTACTTTATGAGTAACAAAAAAGAACATTCTTAGAAATAGTTTTATGCATGACGTAATCTATCACCCTGTTACTCGAAATGCAAACTCACCTTACCAGTCTGTACAGTCTTAGGATACATTACTTTGCGTTAGCAAAGATAATATAAGAGTGTTAACCATTAGCATGTATTCTTAAAAGTTAGTTGCCTTATTTGCATATTTAGGAAGGTTATGTGTCTGACGAATCTAGTGTTGAGCCTCTCTTTTTGAAAGCTTCTAGTAAACATATTTATTATTTGAATATAGTCTTCAACATGCCCTTCACATGTAATCCAAATTTATTTTATTGAAGGCATGACACTTGGACAATATTTATAAATAGGTGGAGAAAGACTTGAACTCGGGTCTTTTGACTGCTGTGATATCATGTTAGACCATCTCATTTAAACCATTAGAGAGGGAGCAACTTTTTTTACTTGAATTTAGTCTTCAAAAATATATGCATCATCTTTTTTAAAACAATTGAAAATTGCTTTGTGCTCCCATAATGAGATGAATGATTTCAAAATCTCATTGCATATTTGCCTGTTCTGTTGTTTCTGCTACCTAATTACCCCAGAGACTTCTCTTTGTAGTATCGGTCATTGTGTAGCAAAATTTTCTTCGCCAATTGCTGTTCAGTACTCTGAAATTGTGATCATGTGGTTTTCTGATGCAGCTATGAAGAAGTTGAAATGAAGAAATTTGTTCTTCATTTGTTGGTTTTATCACATTCCTATGTGGTTCCATCTCTTAAAAGAGAGTGTACACAACTTTTGGAACGGGGTTGGCTGACCAAAGAAAATGTTGTAGATGTGCTGCAATTAGCTACCAAATGTGACGCACCACGACTCGCCTTGGTTTGCATGCGTATGGTAGTGAGGGACTTCAAATGCATATCATCGACTGAAGGATGGAAAGTAATGAAGCGTGCAAACCCTGCTCTTGAACAGCAACTTTTAGAGTCACTCGTTGAAGCAGATTCAGTAAGTTACCAGTTGCCTATTTCACCATTTGAGTGCCCGGTCGAATCTTCGAATCAATTTGAGTTGTATGCATTTATTTTTTTGTTCGATAGGTTATACTGCTTGAGATTTTTTGTGTGTAATGTCCACTGGATTTTTTGGTACCCTTCCTAGTGTTGCATGTTTGCAAAGCTTAAAAAGTTCACTGCCAAATATATTTACTTGTAAATAACTGACTAACTTTTAAAATTAAAAAAAATATATATTGAGTTATTGGTCAATGTTGAAAATATTGAGCACCTGTTTGACAACCATATATGGGGAAAATAAAATTTTGAATAGTGGTTTTTAGGAGATTGTGTAGTTAAAAAGTAAGGAAAAGTTTTAGATTTACGTGTAAAATAATTTATTGTGTAAATGTGTGGTTGAAAATGAATATGTAGAAAAAAAGTTTGAAAATAATGGTTGTCAAACAGGGCTGAAATTATTGAACCCCGTTGTCCCAAATAAACAAGGTTATTCCCCCAAAATTTTCTAGAACCATGGCATGCATTTACTCAAACTAAGAAATTGGTGACGCTCTTACCATTTTCGTTTTGCCCAATACTGGTAAAAAGTATCTTACTCTACATTTTTTTTTCTTAGAGAAAACAAGATCGATTGAAGAAAATTGAAGAGAAAAGGTTATATCTGCAACTACACGAGGCCATGGAGGCTCTGCTTCATATTTGCAGGGATGGATGCAGGACAGTTGGGCGTCGTGACAAAGTGCTGAAAGGAAGCCAGGTGGTGTGCAGTTTCCCGGCTTGCAACGGGCTTGAGATTTTAATTCGTCATTTCTCAAGTTGTAGTACAAGAGTTCCAGGTGGATGTGTCCATTGTAAGCGCATGTGGCAGCTTCTTGAACTACATTCCCGCATGTGCAATGAGCCCGACTACTGCAAGGTCCCTCTTTGTAGGTGCGTATGCTCACATTGAACTTTACAAAATGCTGAATGCTGAACGAAATGCGCCTTAATTGGACATCTGTTAAGCACAAAAAAAGAAAATAAAAATTTAAGCAGATATACATCTGGTCAAGTGGTTTAGGCATCGACCTGTCTATGAGTGGTTGTAGTGCATGCAGAAATCTGGTAATAAATGCCTGAAATTTATGTAGGATTACAAGTGGCTATCTCGGGTAAAAAATGTGAAAATATTGCCAAATTCGTGAGAAATGTCTATATTTTCTTCGTTGTATTGCCTTGTCTCGACTCCAGCTATCATTCCAGTTCAATTATTAGGTTTGGATGTGTCGAGTTTGAGTTATTTATGCTTTGGATTGTAGGCATTTCAAGGAGAAAATGCGGCAACAAAGCAAAAAAGAAGAAGTGAAGTGGAATTTTTTGGTGAATAAAGTTCAAACGGCAAAAATTGCCATGCGACTATTCTCATCTCAGCGGTCGAGTTTTTGAAGACCAGATTGCAGATGTTAGTCATCATATCAGAGTATGGCCTATATTTTAGCTGGCCTTATTCAGACGTAAATATAAGAAAGAAAAATGGAAAAAAAACTGTAGAAATGGTTTGTTGTGCTCTTTTGGACAATTCACTAGCTAATTTTCTATGATGTTGAATGAGTGTTTATTTTTATTTTCCATAGAGGTCTTATTTAGGTGAAATTTTCATAATAGTCCTCTTGTAATAAACCCAAGTGGAAAATGTCTATTTCACATTTTTTTTTTCGTTTAAAAGGCTCTTCTTGATGATCAAATATTTAAATAGATCTTATTGAAAACTGCATTCATTTTCTTTATATCATCTTATGTCCTTAAGATAGAAGTTTCTTTGTATCACAGTTAAATGTTTTTGTTGGAACGAATAGAATTTTGTAAGTGCAAATAGAAATTCAAGAAAAGAGATCGAACCAAATCAATCAATAAAAAGGTTATCATGAATGTACGTAATGGAACTATCAACTCACACTAAAGGACATCGAGAGAAAGGGATAAGAACCACAAGAAATACGTTCATGTGCGTATTTGGCAACGTTTTTTTTTCTTTTTCTTTTTTTAAAACATATTATTTTATTGTTATTTTTTAAGTAAAAAAATTACTTATTTAAAAGTAATCGAACCGGGTTGGCAGCTGTTTTGAGTAGATGCACCGAGTCTTTGCAAAAAAAACAATTAACAGATAATGTGGTTTCGAAAATTCAAATAAGATTGAATATGAGAGGTAATTGTTATGCATTTTGAAAATTGAAATGTGATGAACAAATAAAATCGATGAGTTTTATGCAATTTGTGATTACAAAATAAATAAAAGTCATTAGTAAAATAAAACTTATAATTAAAAATAAAATTTGACAAATTTAAGGTTGAGCCCCCATATTTTTGGGTTAATAGATTTTAAAATAGTGATTTTTTTTGAAGTAGAAAAAGTTTACGTATAAAATTATTTTATTAAAATAAAAAAGTAACGCTATTCATCTCCAGTGGGGATGAAAACACAGTCTACGTAGAATTAGTCAGAACTTTGTGGAAGCTCATGATTTCGGGTAATAATTTAGTTTGTGGAAGCATAGCCTTAAGCTCGTAATTTCATGTCGAGTAATGCTATTCATCCCCACTGGGGATGAAAACACAGTCTACGTGACGTTAATGTGTCATTAAATGATATGTGAAATCCTATCATTTAAAGTTACCTAAACTGTGTTTTCATCCCCACTGAGAATGAATAACATTACTCAAAATAAAATCGTGAACTCCAGCTGTACACGGGGTGTCAACCTTCCATAATAGTCTTGAACCCTGCTATTGGGCCCAATAATGGGCCCAATAGTCTTAGAATTGGGGCCTCAGTGACGTTCTCAATTCTGACTTCCGATTGCAAGCCGCTTCAGTCTATTGAAGCTAAACATTGAATTTCAATACATATTTTGTTGAATCCGTTGCATGAATCCATGAAATCTCCAAGAATTCCATTTATTTTCCGCTCGTTTAATTATCCTAAAAAATCATCATCACTTGTTTCTCGCTTTTCAACTCCAGAATCAACCGGATTCCAAAACCAACAAAGATTCAACCTTCTTTATACCAAGACTTTTTATTCATCTGTAAATCCAGAAAACAATGATTTCAATTGCACTCACGATCTTGATTCACCAACCCAACAAAAACCCACACAAAAAATCGCCTCTTTTGACACTTTGAGCATAAAAAATGGTGCATTTCATTCCCATTTTCTTGGTACTTTTGAGACCACCCAAAAACCACTCAATGTCACTCAAAATAGATTATTTTCAGCTTCTCCGTCAGATCCTTTTGCCAGTAATTCAGATCCACTCCCTGTTGTTTCCGTTTGTGCTTTGGGATTTGAGAGTTCCCCTCCTATCGATGCAGGATCTTCAATAAGAAAACCTATCAGTTTATGGCCTGGAATGTACCATTCACCCGTGACAAATGCATTATGGGAAGCAAGAACGAGTATTTTCGAGAGGGTATCGAATATTCCTGAAAGCGCCCCTCCACAAAGTGAATTAATCAGAAAGGGCACATCAAAGAGTAGGACTAGTATACTTTATAAATTTTCAGATGATTATATACTTAGGGAGCAATATAGGAATCCGTGGAATGAGATTAGGATGGGGAAACTGCTTGAAGATCTTGATGCTTTGGCTGGAACTATATCCTTTAAGGTAGAATCGATTTTTTGTATTGATTTAGAAGAAGTTATTTCTGATTTTTTTTGCACTGTGTATTATAAGTTTTTTTTTTATATATATACGAATTGGTATGCAGATTGTTTTAACATTGACGTGTGTGCAATTGTAGCCAACTCACGTGGGTGTCAAACTAGGTGTAAAGCTAGGTGTACATGTAGCTTAACTCTATCATATATCTGCAATAAACAATTCGTTATATCCATTTGAGAGCTATGGGTACTTTGTCTCCGAGCTTATCTTTTGAATCTCCTAGTTATATCATATATGTCACGGACATAAATATGATTGGGAGAAATGGTAATATGACAGTTTTCAAAGGCATGCAAGTACACAATTCCCCTCAAAACCCAAATTGAAAGATCTGCCTGTTGAAGTCTTTCATTCAAAATCAACCACCCTCGCTCAGTTTTCGTTATCGATTCGAGTTTTTGAGGTTTTGACCAATGACCTGGGAACTCAAAGAGAGGAATCAGGGGCACAGCCACCTGAGGCCCAGTGGGGCCAGTTGCCCCAACTGAATTTGGGAAAAAACTTGGAAAAAGAAGAAATTAAGAGGGAAGAGGCATAAAGCTCCTGTACTCAATTTCTGTGAAATATTCATTTCAAAAGACACAGAAAATGGAAAAGAGAGAAAACTAAACAAGCTGGAAAACATACAGAGAGGAAATAAAAAGGATCAAGAAATTAACTCAAGCTTGGTCTTATTCACTTAAGCTACAAAACATAGAACGATTTGAAAGAAAAAATTGGGCAACAGAAAAAGAAAAAGAAAAGGAGAAGAGAGTATGAATGTAAGCTGTGATGTGCAGTAGAAAATTGGGAAAAGCACTGAGGAGGTGAATAGTTCGAGAGAGATTGAAGGTTCTAATATGTTTGGAGGGGGAAAAATCTGATTGCGTTTATTGTGGTTCATATTTTGCTTTGTATCAAAACTATATCCTGCAGACTAATTAATCTCTGATTTTTTATTCAAGATTGTTGCATGTAGTGTGCAGCTCTAATAGCTGTTTATTTCATGAATAAAATGATTTGGGGATTTTAGAAATTATGAGGGTGAGTTTTGGTAAAGATGGAAAGCCAAATCATTTTGATAACTCTAATATGATGTCGAGTGAACGCAATGCCATGGAAATGGAGTTAGCTTATGTAGTTTGGCGTAGATTATCCATAGTAAATGCGACCCTGTTTATTTAGGTGACCTAATTTCTTTGGTTGATGATAATGATGCTAAGAATTGTATAGTGACCACATTACCTAGATTCACAGATGGAAAGTCAGGTGGAATCTGATGTCAAGCTTTTACAACATTGGTATTTAAGTTTTGGGAGAACAATAGACCACGGATTATTATGCTGATGAGAGAGACAGCAATGTTGGAAACTAAGAGTCAGCCCATTACCAGGTTAACATTGGAGAGCCTTATTTGGTGTAATTCAATGTGATTTCAAAACTTAATATGAAAACTCTTTCTACTTGGGATCAATAGGTTTGAAGGGCGTTATGCGTGTTAAAGAATGGTAGTTTGCTATTTTGAGCAGGCAGAACCATGTGCTTGACTCTGCTCCATCAGTCTTATGATATCGGGTGGCTTCGGAAGATGACTTTCCCAAAGGTCATCAAGATTGGAGTTCAATTGACTTTTCATCCCTTCTGAATGCTCAATTGCTAAAACATTAACTTCCCATGAACAAAGAGTCAATGACTATAATTTTGGCCACAGACCTTTCAGAGAATCTCATTTGAATCCCATCTGTCCCGTTGTTTGCATTTGACACGGTATTCCTCCGCCAACAAGTGATGGCAGATTAATAAAATCTCGGAGGTACCGTCCTCCTTTAACAAAAAAAGAAAAAAATGTATTCTTAGTTAAATTTTTTTATACTGTTAGACATGGACACTATCTTTTAATTCGTCACCTACATTTTCTTTTCCCTTCTATGTAAACCAGCATTGTTCCGGTGCTGATAGCACAACAAGGCCTTTAATATTGGTAACAGCTTCAGTGGACAGAATGGTTGTAAAAAAGCCAATTCGGGTTGACATTGATCTGAAAATAGTGGGAGCTGTTACTTGGGTTGGGCGATCATCCATGGAAATTCAACTGGAAGTGACTCAATCCTCAGAAGGTATATTTTGAGATCAAAATCGCGTGGTATTCTTTCTTCTTAACTTCCACAAGTTATACTTCATTTTATTTTATTTATTTATGGATTTGAAAATGAGAATACAAGATGTCTTGTTTTCTATCTTGAAAATTTTTGAGACTATGATTTAGACACATTATCAAGTTTCATAGTATGCTCTGGATTTGAATGATGTGAGGCAATGTTAGGAGCATAGGAAATCACATTTGATGTATAATACGGTTGAAAAGGGATGTCGAATTCAATTTCGGTTTCATGAGTTACCTAGAAGAAGATAAAGTCCAAAATCCTAATTAGGTTTTTCAATCAGTGTGACTCATCGATTTTTCAGTTGAATATACCAACTTTGCACCCAGGACATGGATTATATTAGTAATTTTGCATCAAATCCACTATGGTCATTGTGTCGTTGATTGTGTTGCACTTGCTTTAAACCAAAGTTTGACACAAGGTGATTGCGCTTCACTTTCGTGAATAACACTTGCATTTTTCTTCAGTATGCTCTTATACCATTCAAATTGTGGATCCATATCTTCATACAAGGAGTGTATGAGATGGAAACCACTGGTGGTAATAAAATAATTTAATGGACATTGTGGAAAAACGAGATCTCGGACATGATTTAAAGTCAAAATAAAAATTGTAGCCTTAAACTGTATGGAGGGGGCAATTCATCGCATTCATTGTATTGATGCTGTTCTAAGCATGTAATTTCTTATTTTCCTACTATTTCTGCTGTTGGATTATGCTATAATTTCTAACATGGTTCCTTCTGTTGTAGAAACGTTTGATCCCTCAGACTCAGTAGCTCTAACTGCAAACTTCACATTTGTGGCCCGTGATTCTACGACTGGAAAATCAGCTCTAATTAACCAGGTCTCTCCTGAAACAGTCAAGGAAATGGTGCTCTGGAAAAAAGCAAGAGAAAGGAACCAAATGAGGAAAAAGAAGAAACAAGAACAAAAAAAGGAGATTGATAGTGAGGAAGCGAATAGGCTTAATGAATTGCTATCTGAGGGCCGTATCTTTTGTGACATGCCAGCTTTGGCCGATAGGGATAGTATTCTTATAAAAGATACTTGTCTTCAGAATTCTCTAATTTGCCAGCCACAGCAAAGGAACATCCATGGTCGAATTTTTGGAGGATTTTTGATGCGTAGAGCTTTTGAGCTGGCTTTTGCAACTGCGTATGCCTTTGCTGGCAGTTCACCTTGCTTTCTGGAAGTCGATCACGTTGATTTCCTAAAACCTGTAAGTCGATACATCAATGCCTTTCTCATATGTGATGCTCATATTATTAACTGTGGACCCAAGAACATTTGTGATATCTGTCTGTCGATACAACATTTATGGTTAAGATCTATGGTGATCACTGAACTTAAATTGGTCAGACTTTTCTTCTCTTTTTCTCTATTATCTAACTTCTTCTCTGCTGATACAGGTTGATGTTGGAAACTTCCTCCGTTTAAAATCCTGTGTTCTGTACACAGAACTTGAGAACCCAACACAACCTCGGATTAACGTGGAAGTTGTTGCTCATGTTACAAGACCCGAACTTAGATCCAGCGAGGTGAGCAGATTATACTTTGCATAGCTAAGTTAAATTTATTTTAACATCATATTCATCTAGAAGTTTCAGTTGCGGGATGAACTGGTGTATGTAAGTGAATTAGAGCATTTCTCGAAGGTAAGAGTAGTGTATTTGAGTTGCTAACCTTGTCGTTTGGCCAAATAATCTTCTCCATATATTTCTAGTTTGAGTGGTTTATGTTGGTCTGTGCGGATCCTAATTCTACTTTATGCTTATTCCCTCTATCGCATTTTGTTTCTTTGTCATGTTATGATAGTTCTTTATGCAAACCATATCAATTAGTTAGAATTTCGTTTTTATGTTCGATTATTCATGTAACTAATCCTCTTTCTCCTTCGACGTTATTGAGATTTGAAATTGTTACTCACGAATGTTCGTGTTCTTGAAATTCTCACAAGGTATCCAACAAATTCTACTTCACATTCACCGTCCGATCAGACGCAATGAGTAACGGTCAGAAAATCCGGAATGTTGTTCCTGCTACAGAAGAAGAAGCACGACGAGTTATTGAACGCATGGATGCTGAGAGGTCATAGAACTGGGATCTTTTATATGTATGGATTTGGATGGAGATGGTGGTAAAGAAGACGAAGTTGGAGAAGAATACATTTTTAACTGCGGGTGTATTAGATATTTCATGCTGCCTTCTTAACAAAGAAATGTTAGAGGTGTACAGATTTTAAATTCGAGATCGATTTATCGTATAAATCTACTACTTGTGTAACTCAAAAGTATTAGAGTTCGTATATATAGTATTTGACCACCTTATCGAAGTAAATCAAACTACTTATTTTACGGATTTCGAATACTCCACATTCTTGAAGGTCGATGCGAAGCTAGTCTAGTTTGGCCTCTTCTTTAAAACAATTTTCAAATTCATTTTTCAATCATATATTTTATGGAATTCACGATTTTTATTAACTATTGAATCGCATATTTTCTAGAGCTAAATTTGCAATCGATATACAATATCGTAAAGGAAAATAATACTTGTACACCCCCAAAATGTATGCCCTCCCTCATATGGTTTTGTTGGGGGGGGGGGCATAAATTATAATTTAATGTGTGTATGTAAAGGGGTGTACACCCTTATGTATGTGTAACATTTCTCATTTGCAAAAGTTTGTCATATAAAACTGTGTGATTAATCAAATAAACTAATAAAAAATAATTTATAGAGAAAATTGCAATCACAGTACTAAAGCATTTCATTTTATTGCAGAATTTATCCAAACCTTTCATTTGTACCGTCTACATTACCAAATTTTGACCAAAGATGGAAACCGTTAGTTCATTCGTTAGTTGATCTATAGTCAACAATTTGACTGAATTTAAAGGATAAAATTATATTTTCTATAAAAAACAATTAAAATAAAAAACCTAAAAACAAATACGAAGAATCTTCTCCACATGCCCTACACACCCCACCCTGAAAACCAAAACCAGGAATTGGAACCGCCACTGCCACTCACCCCACCACCTGCCATCGCCATCCCGGCCTACACTTCATCATTATTTGCCTCTCTTTCGATGCCAATTCAAAGATTTTGCAATTGACAATGGTTGGACTGGTTTTATTTCGACTGCAGAGGCCGATTTATAGTCCTCTCATTAATCTCTATCCATATTCCAACTATTCAAATTGATTACCTAATAATTTCTCCATTGATTCCTTTGTTATTCATTCAATTCTGTGTTGAAAGAAAAAAAACATGCGATATTATTCCAACTATTCAAAAAGAGTGGAGTTGTGGAATCCACACTCGAATTTGACAGGAGCCACCACGGCTTATACACGACATTTGAGGCTATGGTAGGCGGTTGTGATTTGCTAATTTATTGCTCAAATTCTTGAAAATAGTAGAGTTGTGCAATGGTGATGGTTGTGGGTGGGCAACGATATGAATTGTCTGCAATGACTTTGGTGGCGATTACAGTGCGATGGTTTGGGTATTGCGGATGATGATCGTCGACCGATTTAGGAGTGGTAGATGGCGGGGGTCGATGCGGTTGGGTGGGTGGACGTTGGTTTGGCTTCTTCGGCGCGGAGTGGGGTGGGGTGGGGTGAAAGAGGAAGAAATTCTCAAATTCTTTTCTTTTTATTTTTGGTTTTTTAATTTAATTATTTTAATTCTTTAATATAAAAAAGCTAAAGTTACCTTTTTACGCTTTAAAATTTAGTCAAAATTTGGTCAAAATGCTGACTAACAGATGAACTAACGGTTTATATTCATTTGGATTTCGGGTGCGAATTTTTGAAAGATTTGGTACTGTGGGTGGTACAAATGAAATATTTGGATAAAGTCTGCAATAAAATGAAGGTTTGGTACCGCGACTGCAATTTTTCCTAATTTATATGGTGGACTCCCTCAAATCTAATTAATTTGTTTTTCTTCCTTTGTTTTCAAAGGCTAATTATTTATCAACTTATCAAATTTCAGTTTTTATCACACATTTTATGGGGCCCACAATTTTGATCAACTTCTCAACGTACACTACGTCAACTTTTATCAAAATCAGCTAAAACTTTTATCAAAAGCTTTGTCAAACAACCCCTAAATGTCTTGAATGAGCTGAACTCCAATGGTTTAAGAATCACTTTCATTTGGTCTCAAACCTTAGTTGGGTTCACTCAATACTGACTACTGAAAGCTCAAAATAATCTAGTTGACCAGGGGCGGAGCCCAGTACAGCCCAGGATGGGCACGGGCCCACCCTGAACTTTGGGCTCAAAATTTTTTTTTTTTTAGTTTGAGTCCAGCAGCCAGCCCAACCCAAGGGAGAAAGCCCAAACATTATAACCTATTTCATTTCCTTCCTCAAGCCAAAGCCAAGCAAATTCGATCCTCTCAGCAAAATCAAAATCGACTCCTCTGCCCTCTCGCCTCTCAGCCTCCACTTCAGTGAAGCCTCCGCCTCCGGCAAGTCGAAGCCTCCATTTCCGACTTCATTCCAGACTTCCAGTCCACTGTCCACTGTCGCCTCCATTGCAGACTTCCAGCCTCCTCTGCCCCTGCGCAGTAGCCTCCTCTGCTCTCCTCCTCCACTGGATCACCTCCAGCCTCCGCCTCTATTGACTGCCACTCTGCCAGGTATTTTTTTTTAGGCTTTAGTAATTTGATTATTGGATTATTGGCATTTGGCGATAGAGACGGAAAATCTGAAATTGTTCTTTTAATTAATACTATGT
>CAIGRT010034747.1:0-12674 GCA_903798405.1 Fraxinus platypoda
ACATCTAATGGCGACGTGCAATAAACGTTCAAATGCACGTTGCTAAAACATGTCAATAATAAGTTCATTTTGTTTCATAAAGAATTTTTCAAATTCCTTAACCAAAAGATTTATCTTTATTTTTTTACTTTACTAGTCCCCAAGTGAGTAACTTATAAGGCATGCCAATTATCAAAAGTAGAATCACACGTGCTAATACGATTAAATTCATTTTTATCTAAAACACAATATAATATATTTTTTTTATTTTAGCATTTAAAAATAATTTTCGTTTATCCTCTTAATTGTATTTTTCTCTAAATTTTGAAATGGTTTGATCCAATTTTCCATCAACTTTAATAACTTTTGTAGGCATATATAGACCAAATTCAATAGCTAAAACATTATATTCTATTAATTGAACATAAATTATCATTTTAGCTTACCAATAGTTATAATGTGTACCATCAAAGAAAGGTGGACGATTTGTAGAATGCCCTTCAAGATTTTGAAGATTGTGGTTAGCTATTACTTAATATTGTGAATAGTTAAATTCAACGTGAGCTCTTTGCTCTGATACCAATTGATAGCCCTAGAATAACTAACCAAAATGATGGTTTTTAGAGCATTTTTGAAAAAGAAACTTAAATCCAGCTAATTAATAATACGTTGATCAATTAGTAATAATCACAAGCAAATAAAAACAAGTAGACCACTTAACTAATAAATAGAAACGGCGTAACAATAAGTAAAAGGGTAGAGAGGATGCAAAAGATATAATTTTGAAAATTCGATCCAAAGCAAAGATCTAAGTTAAGCTCTTAGGCATGAGCAAGGTCTTTGCACTATATTGATTTACTTATGATGCAATTCAACCTTTTACAACGCTATATGAGCACTGATCCTTATATAAAATTGAGTTTTACGAGAGCTCAATATGACTCACATTATTGAGCTTTACGGGGACCTCAATATGACCCACAAGTATAATAAAATAATTTTGCAATGAAACTCTTCTCTTGATAAATGATACAAATTAATAAAGTACAAGAGAGACTAACACTTCAATGAATAGCAACAAATGATAGCTCAAGTGTTAGATGAGAATTTTGATAAATATGATAATTAAATATTATATTCAATCAATCAAAATTTTTCAATGAGAAAATGCAGAAGAATTAAATATAATTTAAGTTCGAAAATCTTTTCAAAATATTTTTCTCTTTTAATGAGTTATAGGAAAAAATTAAATTCTTAGAGTGCAATGAGAAATTTTGATAAATATGATGATTTTAAAAGTTTGAGTCAATCAATAAAAGTATTCAATGTGAAAAAGTAGAAGAAATATATGCAATTTAAGTTAAAAACTTTTCTTCAAAATATCTCTCCTTTATGAATGATAGAAATAAGTTAAATACAAAAAGAGAGATGAAAAACTTTGATGAAGATGATGAAAAATGTTTGAATCAATCAAAAATTTTTATATGACGAAATAATTGAAATGAATGCAATGTAGGCTTAAATAATTCTCTAAAAATATCTCATTTAATGCTCTTCATGCTCTTGTGAAGAATTGAAAGAGTGGAGGTATTTATAGAGTTCAAAAAGCAAAATAATATGTCGAAAATCGGACAATCAACCGAACGTCTGCCCTTGTGCCCTTGTGTCCAGATGATCAAAATAGCTGTTATGCGTTTGAAATCACAATGGTTAAAACTCTATAGGATTTCGGACAACAATCCGAACGTCAGCATCATTCGGCCCGTTGCGGCGGGCTACGGCCAGTTTTTCCATTTTTTACCCCGTTTGATCTCATTTAAATATTTTGACAAATGTAGAATTTTGGAATGAGTTTTTAACTAGTGTTTAAGGAAAAATCAAACATAATTTCGAAAATCAAATTTACTTTTAATCGAAACATTTTATACAAGTGATAATCAAAATAACTTTTAGTGCACAAAATAATTTTTAGCATTCATTGCTAAAGATCAAAATATTAGTATCTTTACATTTGAATTAAGAAATTTAGTCTTTTATCTTGTTTCAAAGTTTGGCTCTTAGGCTCTCGTCTTGATCTTTTTTTTCATGTTTATCTCTTAAGTTCTTTTCTTGAAGGACTTATCTTGAATGTGTGACTTCGATCTTGACCTTTTTCATGAGTTTGATTTGTGATTGTATTGATTTTGATCCTTTGAAGACGATCGAACAATTTATCATTGGATGCTTTGAAAACTATAATCCCGTTGAATTCAATTGTCAGTAAACAAGATTAACTTGTTTGTTGTAATTAAAACTATAAAGTTTTAATCAACAATAGGTCAACAATTTTCACATATCATCTATTTATGTAATATATTTATGCATTCAAATTGTAACAAAACGTACTACTTACCCTAAGTCTTTTACGATTTATGTTTCTAATAGCAAGTGGAGATGCTTGTGTTGCCCATGAAATCAATGTGCCAACAGTCCTAAATCATTATCATATATTAGGAAACTTCAACGCACTCATTGTTATTTAATAATCTTATTTAATTGTTAGTGATTAATCACCTAACTTGAAGTGCATAGCAAAAATAGAATTTAAATATACTATGATCAGTGCATTTTGTACACTTATCTGGGCCTTTAAGTTAGAATATTTATCGGTTATTTTGATAAATTATGGCTTAATTCTATGTGAATTATGTTTGTTAGGTACAAATCAACATAAATGGCAAAATTGGAGAAAAAAGTAGATACTAACGGATTATTGATTGTCATGATTATATTAATAATGCTAACTTACATAAGTCGACAATTGGAACTAGACATCAATACATGGATTATGAAATTCAATGCATTCATCTCATATTTGATTAAAACCCAATCTCTTATAAATTTCATACTTTAGTTAGAATTAAAACAAAAATATCAACTCTTTTGTGTTATAATCACCGAATTTGGAAAACTTGTAATCTATAATTAAATTTATTCCCCGTGGGATGATAACTCAACTCGCAATGTTATTACTTGTCAACGATCTCATACGCTCATGGGTTTTACCGAACTTATTTTTGGCGCCATTGCCGAAAAATAATTTGTTTAATTCTAGTTCATTAGTTGATATTAGATTTGTTTCCCTTTTTGTTTTAGGCTATTCATCATATTACCTCAAATTTTTTGCCAATAGCATATGCAAGACTCCAACGAGATCAAGCTAGCTCAGTTAGATCTCGAAATCGAAAGAACATTCAGATAGTGTAGAAGAAAACTGAGAGAAGTGAGAGAACTGGCTGAGAATCAGGATCATAATTAAATTCAAGATCCAACTCAAGCACCACCACCAGATTAATGGAGACTTATCTTTAACGATGGCCAAATATTAGTTGAGGATTACGTGAATCCAGTGCCTGCACCTGTGCAATCTACAATCATCTATGCTCCATTCGGACAAGAAACAATTATCTACGCCCTGATGTTATAAATCTCTCCCAGAACCATCTTGACATCAGGTTCTTTGGGAAAGCCACAAAAATCCACATGAGCATATTTAAGCTTTTCTGATGTTGTGTGAAGTCATCAGCCACGATGGGATGTTAGAAAATGCCTTTCGAATACACGTATTTCCTCATACCTTAAAGGAGGGTGCCAGAGAATGGCTCCATTCATTACCTATCAAGAGTATCAAGTACAAAAATTCACTATGAAGTTCTTCCTGCCTTCTCGTGTCCATCAAATCCAAGAACTTGTTTAGTAAGTGTCCAAATCTTGGCATTCATAAGCAAGCATAGGTATATCTCTTCTATTATGGACTTTGCTAAGAATTTTCCAATATAATACAGGCTTGAACACCTATAATACAGGCTTGAATAAGCATCCAAACTTCTCAAGGGTTAATAATCAGGATCGAGGATTTTAGATTTAAGGCCACCCACCGATATGTCAACAACGAGAAAAAAAGAAGTCACATTTGGAAGATCTAATGATATAGTTATCACAAAAAGTTAAACTGCATTTCAAAATCAGGACGCTTTAACAAAAAAATTGAAAATTCAAGTGGGACAGATAGCAGCTGAATTAGCCAAAAGATCACAGGGTACACTACTAAGTGACACATAGAATAATCCATGGGAACATATATTAGCAGTGGAGGCGATGAACTATGCATATATTGAGCTACCATCATTCAATTATGCAACCCCTGTTCGAGCTTATATTCCACCCATTCCATTTCTTCAAAGGCTGTGGAAGCTACAAAAAGGGGCACAGGTTCAGGCCATAATTAGGAGTGGAGTTCACTTGCCAGATATCAGCACAAAAAGGTTGATAAAGCACTAAAGCTTGTAGAAACAAGTGGATTAGCCTGAATAATCAATAGAGATGAATCGGTAAAAGCTTTCAAACAATTCATATGTTAAGGTAACTATTCATTTAAAGGCTGATAGAGCACTAAAGTACCTTTATGCAGTGGTTGGAAATATGCTCATCAAGGTTGTAGACTTTATTTTTCGAGCTGATTTCATTATCTTTGACATAGAAGAAGCACATCAGCTACCAGTAATCTTGGGAAAGCCATTTTTATCAACTAGTCGTGCCTTGTTGGATTTTGTAACAAGTGAGCTAATCTTGAGGGTGTAAGACAAGTAGTAAAGTTTCACCATGAATACTTCACTCAAGCAAACATCCTACCTTGAGGATTTTAAGAAGGTGGAAACCGAAATAAAGGATAACTATGCAAGCCATTGCTACAAAAAAGTCAGTAGTGGACTGGCTGGAACTATAAGGGATCAATATGAAAAATTTTAGAATTGGAGAGTCAAGGATGAGGATGAAAATAACTGCGCAGGCATTGCAAGGTTGAAAATTCCCTTTTCAAACCCCCTTGAATTGCCAAAACAACGAAGTTAAGCTAAAACTATAAACAAGTGTTTATTGAAAGGCAACTCAATCTTTTTTTCCTTTTATTTATTATGCTTTCTAGATATATGATAGGGAGTTTAGTTTTAATCATGTGTCATCATTCATACAAGTTAACGTGAACTTACTACGTTCCATGTTCCATCCTTTGTTTCGTTTCCCCTTCGTCCCTTGAATTTCTAGTTGGTTTTGAGATATTTAAGGCTAAGTATTAAATGTTCCAGGTTATTAGGTCCCTTCTGTTTGAGTTGTATTTTGCAGGAACATGACATGAAGTAACATTCAAACCAACATCGAACAAGGGAAAAAGCGCGACAAAGCGAACCAACTAGGTCTTGCTCTTCATGCTCCTTCAGTCATCACCTTTAACTTAAACATGGGAGTCTTCAGTTTTCCCTATTTGTCCTTATATTCGCATACTAGAGCTATAGTTTCGTACATTAAGGACAATGTACATCTTAAGTTTGGGAGTATTGTGTGATATTATCTTCGATTGTATAGATTGCATGCTTGTTGTGTGATATAGTAAAAAAAATAAAAAAAAATAATTGCTTGTGTGGATTAGATGGTCTTGCCGGCTACAATTTTTATATTGTAATCATGCATTGGACACGGAATGGTGGAAATATTACATGTTGAATGACTGAAACTTGTTTGTGTAAAACTTCATCTACATTGCGCACGATACTTATGTTTTGCATCATTAGTTAGTGATTCGGTTCATATTGTAAAAAATAAGATTGAACATAGTTGATTAAATCCTGAAAATCATAATTATATATATTCCTAAATCAATTCTAGGATAGTTTGGAGGTGTATATCTCATGAGTGAAGAAAGGAAATATTTGACTGTTGAGGGTTGAAAATTGAACTAATCATGAGTTTGTGATGTTTTACATAAGTCTTCCACACACGTCGAGTTTTGCATTAAATAAGTAGAGATTGATTTTTCTATGTGATTTTGAAATTATTCTTTGTATTGACACAAAAATTTCAATCCTGAAATCAACGACATGTTATCTAACCAATTGTATTTTGAGTTAGGCTGTATTTTTTTTTAGAACAAACAAATATTCATGTTTGGAGGTGTTTGATAAGTTTATTTTATAAAATTATTTGGGCCTTTAAGTTAGAGTATTTATTGGTTATTTTAATAAATTACGGATTAATTCTATGTGTATTATGTTTGGTAGGTACAAATCGACATAAATGGCGAGATTGGAGAAAAATGATGAAAATGTTCTTAATTGTAAGAGATCCAAAGTTTGGGAGCTAAGTACAAACACTCAAAAGTTGTAACGAACCTGACGATGAAAATTCGAGAGTGCTTGATGTCGATTTAATGAGAAAATAAGTTAAAGGGATGAAATATAGTCAAAGTATTATCAAATATTAATTTTCAGTCGAAAGTTTATGCTCCGACTTGTCATCCTCAGATTGAGACTCATTTTTGGCATTATAGACCTTTGAGTTAGCTTTTCAACACATTTTAAATCGCCTCAATCGGATATCCGTAGAAAATGTCATAATAAAAATACCGAAGGCTATTTGGCAGCAAAAAATGACCATAGGCATGTGCTCAAGTCTCTTTTGAGGCCTTCTACAACTCCAAAACCACCTGGGGCGCGTGCCCTAGCTAAGCGTAGGCGCGCGCCCTAAGGTAAAAATGAACAAAAGTTTTTCTTCTTCGGTATCTTTTGGAATGGAATGTTTTGGCATCCTATCTATCAAGAGGCCGTCCAAACAAAGAAAATGGAGTTTTCATCATAGAATAGAAAGAAAATAGAGATTTTTACATTCAAATAGCATAATTACATCTTTTGGGGTCAAGTTTCAAGCACGTTCTTCACAAATTTCTTATTCTCGGATGATGTCGTTTCTCTTTCTTTTGTGTAATTTTCATATAGAAATGTTAGACTAAATCTTTTAAGTATTGGATGGATGATGAAACCGTTGATTTATAGTTTTTAATTCAAGAATTATTATTTTTTAGTTAATTATTGTGTTCTTAATTAAATATGCATGAATCTTGTGTTGTTTGAATGTTTGTCCATCATTTAGACAACTAATTACTTATTTGTAGTGTTGGGAGACTTACATAAGTAGAACACTACGTATTTAACGCACGGGCAATAGATATTAGGAATAATGTTTATGGCGTGTGACAATCTTGTGATTGAATGCGTGCTTTGCATAGGAATTCGGATTAAGAATATGATCGGGTTGTGTTAAGCATGGATTTAATATATCTTGGAAAAAATATTAGATATTAGCGGATTATTGATTGTCATGAACACATTAATAATGCTAACTTACATAAGTCGAGAATTGAAACTAGATATCAATAGGTGGATTCTGAAATTCAACACATCCATCTCATATTTGATTAAAACTCAATCTCTTATAACTTTCATAGTTTAGTTAAAATTAAAACAAAAATATCAACTCTTTTGAGTTACAATCACCGAATTTCTTAGAAACTAGCAAACTATAATTACATTTATTCCTCTTGGGACTATAACTCAACTTAATATATTATTATTTGTCAACGATCCCGTACGCTTGCGGTTTTGTCCGAACATACTACGAAGAATATATTTAATACGTAGTCAATAATGTTTAGATTAGGTATATGGATCATC
This sequence comes from Fraxinus platypoda, assembly GCA_903798405.1. Taxonomy (NCBI): domain Eukaryota; kingdom Viridiplantae; phylum Streptophyta; class Magnoliopsida; order Lamiales; family Oleaceae; genus Fraxinus; species Fraxinus platypoda. The sequence goes on from CAIGRT010034747.1 coordinate 7,521, forward strand.
ATTTTAGGTCAATTGGCTTTAAATAAATGTTTAATATTATCAAATCACGTGTTACATGATACTAAATAGTAAACAAAACAGTAATAACCCGATGTCCTCCTCGAAATCCCCAGAAATTTAATTTTTTTTATAGTAATACAAATGTACACCATTAGTTTAATTTAATTTAAAAGTTGTGATCATATGTCAAATGTATTAACAAATATATATTAAAGGGAAAATTGCACCAACGGTCCCTAACATTTTTCAATTTTGCAGACTTTACTCTAACCTTCAATTTGTATCATTCACAATTCCAAACCTTTCAAAATATGCAACTAGTGCCCAAATGAATGGGACCGTTAGTTGACCAAAAAATTTGACTTTGACCAAATTTGTTAAGAGCAAAATGGTAACTTAAATTATAAAAAACCAAACAAAATCAGAAAAAAACCTCATCCCCCACCCCACTCCACCCCACTATCAAAACCGCTTATATCCTTCTTCCATGGCAAGCCCTACCAGAAATAGCCACCACACCGCCTTTGACCACACCACCACCACCACCACCAACTACCAATGCTGACACCCTGCACTGCCACCTTCGGGCCTACTACTCATTTGACATTGTACATTTGAAAATAAACTAAAAAACCTCACCCTACATTCAAAAGTCAACCCAAGAAGTCTCACCCACTGTCGGACGGTCGCCGCCGTCGCCACCCACACGATGCCGCACGTAAATTGAATACCACCAACAACATCTGCAATGAAAACCTACTATAGCCAACGATAAGTGTAGTTTCTACACTTATTCGAGATCCTAAATGATGATATTTTACTTTTTTTTAGATAAAATACTATCTAACTTGTGTTGTATTACATTTATAGGTAAAATTTGATGTTTGATAAAGAATTTGAGAAAAGAATGTAAAAATAGTGAAAATGGTGAAATTCAAAAGTCGAGGACTAAATTGCAAACAATCCATAGATGAGACTGGAAATGAAATGAAGATCGAAGATACCAAGCATTTAATTTGATACAAATGGAAGATAAATGAACAAGATTGCAAGAGAAAATGGTTGAAATGAAGCAAATCCAAAGTTCGGGGACTAAAGTGCAGCTACTAAAAGTTGCGTCGAACCTCATGATAAAGATTTGAGAGTGCTATGAGTCAATCGGATGAGGAAAGACTTCAAAGGAATGATGTATTATCACACATCAACTTTCAGCCGAAAAAGTTATGCTTCAGATTTTTAGTCTCACATTGAGACCCAATTTTGGCATAGCAAGCTTTCGAATTGGAAAAATGATATTTCTATAAGAATTGTAGCCCTCCGAGTTTTATTTTCAATATACTTTGAATGACCTTAATCAGATATCATGAGAGAAATTTATAGCAAAAATACTGAGAAAGTAATAATAAAATTCGATTTTCCTTATTTTAGTTTTGGTAACAATTCAATGCAATCTTTTTGGCACCCTTTAAATACCAAACTCGACCAGAACGTATGAGATCTCCTTTTTGACCTAAATTTCATCACATTCTACATATTTTGGAGGCGAAGAACAAGTCTATAAGCCGGTAGGAGAGGCGCTCGCCCTAGGTTGCACTAGGCGCGCTCCTCAAGGCTAAACGGGATAAATCACACTTTCCTTCTTTTTTTTTGGTAACAATTCAATGCAATCTTTTTGGCATCATTTCAATACCAAACTCGACCAGAACATAGGATAGGGCCATTCGACCTAAATTTTATCATATTCTATATATTTTGGAGGCGAAGAACAAGTCTATACATCCATTTAAGACGAATCATACAAAGATTTTGAAGATTCATGGTCCGGTTTTAAGATTTGAGCCAAGAACGTGGATTTCTCATACTTCTTCCATCTTTCTTATTTTCGGGTGATTTTTTCCAATTATTTTTATGTAATGTAATTATAAGAATGTTATGCTAAGTTTTTCATTGTATTGGATGAATGATCAACTCTATTTTTATTTATTTTAATTCAAGACAATTAGTTTAGTATTTCTTGATTTTTCTTGATTTTTTTTGCATTCTCATTGAACTATTTGATTGTTTGATCACCAATTAGATAGTAAGTTGCTTGTTGTAGTGTAGGNATTTTTATTTATTTTAATTCAAGACAATTAGTTTAGTATTTCTTGATTTTTCTTGATTGGTTTTGCATTCACATTGAACTATTTGATTGCTTGATCACCAATTAGATTAGTAAGTTGTCTGTCGTAGTGTAGAAATACTCACAATAAATATAGAATGTGGTAAAATCAATACATGGGCAATAAGTATTAGGAATAATATCTATGGCATGTGCAATCATGTATGATAAATCATGTGACTCAATGCATATTTTTCATATGAATTCGGACTAGGAATATGATCGGGTCGTGTTAAATATAGGTTTAATACATCTTGAAAAAGAATATTGAATAACAGTTGATTATAAATTGTCTTGAATGTATGAATTTACTGGATTACGAATTAAGAATTGAATTAAATGATAATAGGGGAATTCACAATTCCAATATAAAACATTCACATATTAAATAAATAATTTATTTGCTTTGTTAGTGTAGGATTAATATAGAAAATATACAAATCATCTCTTTTGATATCACCACACTTTGAATTTAATAGTAGCTATTGAACTACAAATTAGACCTTATTACTCGTGGGAACGATACTCTTAACTCACAAATTTTATTACTTGTACAACAATCTCGTATGCTTGCGGGTTTTGTCCGAACAAGTTTTTGGCGCTGTTGTTGGGGAGTAACGGATTGAATTTTAGTTTAGTAGTTGTTCAATTTTTTTCTATTTATGTTTTTCCCTTTTGTTCTTTTTAGGCTTTAACTAAAATACCTGATCTCTTTTTATTTTACTCTTCGTAGGTTTCCACCAATTTATGCAAGATCCTGATGAGATCGAGATCCTCCCTATAGATCCTAGATCGTAAGGACCTTTAAGAAACTTCGAAGAGAACACAGAAGAGCAAGGGTAATGACTGAAAATCAGAATCAGATTCAGGATGCATTACAGGAAGCATCACATCCAGTTCAGCAACCACCACCAGTTTAGCCTATATTAGTAGGGGATTATATGAATCTTATTCCTACACCAGTACAGTCGGCAATTATCTAGCCGTCTTTCGGACAAGCCAACTTCCACATCCAACCAGATATCATAAACAATTTCCAAAATCATCAAGACATCAGGTTTTGTGGGAAAGCCATGGAGAATCAACATGAACACATGTAGGATTTTCTCATGTTGTATGAAGTCATTTGCCATGAGGGAATGTCACAAGATGCATATAGGATGTATTTATTTCCTCACACCTTGAAGGAGTGCGCAAAAGCATGGATATATTCGCTACTTCCTGGGAGCATTGTATGATGGAATGACATGGTAAAAATATTTACCATGAAATTCTTCCCACGATCTCGAGTCTACCAAATCAGAAACAAATTATATCTTTTTAGACAGAGGGACTTTGAGACATATTCAGAAGCATGGGATATGTTCAAAAGCACGTTTAGGAAATATCCAAATCTTGACATTCCTAAACTGGAGAAAATTGCGCTTTGAATTCCGTAATATTGTAGATGCTACTGCAGGCGGATCAATTTTGACTATCGAGGTAGATGATGCACATAATCTATGTGAGAGGATTGCTGAGAATCAGGCAAACTGGCCAGCAGACAGGGAAGTTCCATGGAAGGCAGTTGGGATGCATAATGTGGACGTAGCAACAGCATTAGAAGCACAGATAGAAGCAATAACGAAGAAGTCGACAATTTAACTCAATTTGTGCACTTGATACAGCATCCAGCTCTAGTTTGCTCGGGTTGTAGGGCAGATCACATCACTACAACCTGCCATTTGTCTTCCACTCACATGGGTTAGCCAGCAGGGGTCAGTTATGCGCAGAACTATCAAATGTAAAATGGACCATACCTACACAACTTCCATCCGGATTTGAACAAGCATCCCAAATACGCGTGGGTGGATAATTCAAATCAAGTAAATCAGATTATCCACTAGCGATTCAGCAACAACAAGAAAAGAAGCAATCCTTGGATGATCTACTTGTCAAGTATTGTCAAGTACATCACCAAGACTGAGCAGCGATGCAAAATCAACAAGCCTCTATCATACTTAGATAATCATGTGGAACAGATAACAGCTGCATTAGTCAACAAACACTTGGTACTTTGCCTAGCAACATAGAGAAGAATTCACGGGAACATGTACTAGCAATTTAGGCGGTGAATTCTGAGACCAAAGAACCACCATCATTTACTTCCGCTACCACGGTCAAAGCTTATGTGCCACCCATTTCATTCTCTCAAAGACTGCGAAGGCAGCCAACTACAAAGAAGAAGGAGACATAGAACACTCAAATATCTACTAAAGGCAAAGAACGGGTAGAGCAGTCCGAAGAAGCAACTGAGAAGGATAACAATTAGTCTTAAACTGCCCACAACTTCAGGCAACAGTTCCCGACACTTCACTCATATTTCTAATCCCTTCTCCTCAAAAGTTGCAAAACACCAAATTGGAGATACAATTCAATAAATTTCTAGAAGTCCTCAAAAAGTTGCATGTCAACATCCCATTCATTGATGTGATCTTTCAAATCCCAAACTACTTCAAGTTTTTGAAAGAGATGTTGACCAAAAAGAGGAATCTGTCCAAGCACGAAATGATAGCACTATCTAAAGAATGCAGCGTGATCATCCAGCACAGGATCCCTCCCAAACTAAAAGATCTAGGGAGTTTTAATTTACTTTTCTCCATAGGAAAGTTACATAATATATATTGTTTGATTGATTCAAGAGAAAATATAAATTTAATTCATTTACCTCTTTATAAGAAATTGGGATTGGGAGATCCTAAGACGGACTCTATTATCCTTCAACTTACGGATAGATCATTACGAAATAGTCGAAAACATGCTTATCAAGGCGAGGGAGTTTATTTTTCCAGCTGACTTCATCATTTTGGACATAGAAGAGGCATATCAGATGCCAATAATCCTAGAAAGTCCATTCATGTCTACAAGACGAGCCTTGTTGGATTTTGATACTAATCAAATAGTCATGGGGTGGAAGATAAGTAACAAAGCTTCACCATGGAAAATCCAATCAA
>CAIGRT010034760.1:0-16485 GCA_903798405.1 Fraxinus platypoda
TTACAACAATGGATGACAACCTCTCACAAAGGGGGTGGGGCCCGCGATTATTTTTACTCACGGGCCCCACCCCTTTGTGAGAGGTTGTCATCCATTGTTGCAACCCAAGTGTTGTACATGTAGCATCTTTCTAACATTTTTGGATCTATCACTCCTAACTTCAATTTTGGACTCGTGCCCTCAGTTTCCCCCTTACCCATTATCCATAACTTCTCTTCAAAGCACACGTGTTCCTCTTCTTACTGTTGATCTCTCTCTGAATAGGAACGAATGACACATCCCCGAAAAAGGACTGATTCACAGAATTTAACATCCACAGAGACAGTATTTTGAGGCTGGTGCCCATCGATTGGATCTTCATATTTAGCCGGCATCGCTTCAACTTAATCATTCCCACAGTATGATATGGTTCCTCGTTAGAAGTTATAACAGTTACTTGAAAAATAGCGGCTCAAGAAGGTATATTATTTGAAAGAATACAAATCAGATAAAGAATTAAAATCTCATTTATATTTCCAAAATGGGTTATAAATTTGTATACAGAATCTTGGCTAGAAATAATTACTAAAAAAAAAAAAACCTTGCAACAGGCAATGCTAAGAAAAGTAGTAATATAGCTGACACCCTACAAAGACCAATACTAGAGATTGTAACATTTCTTTTTCCATACGAACATGGATCAGTATTTTTTTCTGTCAGTACAACTACATTTTACAACATGTACCTTGAAACCGGCACTATATGGTGCTGAAGAACAAATTACCAATCGATTCAATTTCCAACTTAACCTCAAGAAGATGAAAGCTAATTACTCATCTCACAAGTGTAGAGCCCAGATCATTGTATTTATGTTCTTACGTGCTTCTTCCACGAAGCAGTGCTGTAAAATAAATATGACCTGAAAACAGGGATAGACCATATGAAGTTGGCAGATATTCCTCTTGTTTTATTGCCACAGAATTGATCATATCATCCCTCGATGCACTCCTAAAGTGCTCCATGCATTATGTTAAATCTATCATGGTAGTCAGCCTCCATTCCTGGAAATATAAATTATAATCATCCCTGCATCCATAACTGTGGTAGAACGGGGATTTTCAATATATATTAATAGTACAGAAGATGACTTCATTGACTGGTGTATTATATGTGACCTTTTGAAGCAAGAAACACAAGTTTTTCATTTAGGAAGGAGAGAATTCTAATTTCAGCATTTTTGCAACATAGCTACTCTTCCACCTATCTCTACTCTGTCTCGTATTGCTTTCCTATGTGGTGAGTATATCATTTCATATGGAGCTAGTCAATCTTAAAACTTCTTACCCTCTGCAAGATTAAAGCTTCATTTATATACATAACTCAAAGATTTCTCAAGGAAATGATATATAGGGAAGCACGGTCATAAATTTCAGAAACCAGTTATACATTTATTATTTTAAAGCTAGTTGCACGAACGACATGATGATAAGTTCGATTAACCACTATGTCACATATCATACTTTGTAATCACATATTTGCTAAATTTTCAAGGAAACAAAATAGAGAAAACCATGACCTAAACATTTTCAGTGTTGTTGATTAAGTAGATCAAACTTAATTTGATACAGACAAAGACTCAAGTATATCACAAGACACGTGAAATCCCGGGCTAGGATGAAGTCACACGAGATATAAATTTTACTTTGTCTTTTAGTCCTCTAGTAGTCTTTGGGTAGGGAAGTTTTACTTTTTCTCTCTTTATCCGGAGGTTAGGCCTAACCCCCTCCTAAGTTTGTACTTTGTACTCTTTTACTTAGGTTATTAATAAAATATGTACCACTACATGTGCTTTTAATTAAAAATATATATATAGAAACTCCATCAGAATGTTGTTAGATAAGGCACACTGAATATTCAATCAGAGAGCGGAAAGCACTCTAAGAATGCATGACAAACAAGAAATTTCAAAGCCTCAAAGCAAGAGTGGAAAAATTACCATGTGAAATGAGAAAGGATTCGATTCTGACAAAGTCATGGCAGAGTCGGGTAGCAGAGAGGGAAGTCACTGGTGGCAGCCTGACTAGGCCCTTAATCGGTGAGCAATTAACATGAACCATAAGCCAAATCAGCAAATCTAAATCATTCAGTCCCAAAGAAACGTGCAACAGCTGAATAAAGCTGCCCCTCATCAAATGGTTTAGATACATAATCATCCATTCCACACTTAATGCATTCTTCATTTGTTGCTTGAATCACATCTGCTGTCATAGCTAATATAGGTGTGTGCCAATGAGCCAAATTTTCAGACATATCAACTGATACTTCACCAGAATTAATTTTTTCATTATATTCACTCTCAAGACTGCGGATCTCTCGAGTAGCTTCATACCTGCATGACATAGATCAATTATATTAAAAAAATATTTTTTTTCCTGAAAGATGAAATCAATAGAAACAATTCCGTATCCAGTTTGGTTAGGAAATAAGTAGAAGCATACAGATTCAAGAGCACAATCATCCTATGCCCAAGATCAAATTCCAAACTGGTTTACAAATGAAGCACTAGACAATAACAAAGCACTGTCTAAGGACATTTCTACAATTCTGGCATCTGTACTAAAAGTGCTTCAAAATATTAGCGCATGCCAGGTGTCTAAACCTAAGACCCAGACAAGATGTGTAACTATCTACAAATTTAAGTTTCAAAATAATCCTTGGGCTCGCGAGTATATTGCGCAACATTTAAATTACGTATCATTAGGATACATGATGGCTGAGAAACAGGAAAGCTTATTACCCATCCATTCCAGGCATTTGGAGATCCATAAAACAAGCATCAAACTTGTGGGGAGGCTTCAGCAACCCAACAGCTACCTTTCCCCCCTCCACACAGGTAACAAATGCTCCATACTTTTTCAGAGCACCTTCTGCCACTCTTCTGTTCACAGCATTATCATCCACCACCAGAATTTGTTTATCTCTGAGTATAGTTCTCAGTGTTGATGGTTTAGCCCTTGTATTATGCCCTGTCTTTCCAAATCCAGTAGCTTCTTGGAAGGCGAATGCCAATGCACTTAACCTTAAAGGCTTTTTTATCACATTATCCACTATCCTGTCCAATTTCAGGTCTTTCCTTTGTGAAGAGCTTGTGCAGGTTGCTAACAAGAATATTTTCAGAGGGATCCCTGAATCATTTTTGGAGCCATTTTGTTTGATCGTCTTTAGCAGGTTATGGAACAAAAAGCAAATATCTTTAACCCAACAGTCTTGGTCAATGAGAACCATGGCTAAATTCTCCAACACGCTGTAGACAGAATAACTAAGAGCAATTAACAAAAACAAGGTCAAAGCATAATACCATGGTTCCAACTCTTCTACAATTTAAGCATGCCATAAAGTTATGTTTTTCTTTCTGGAATTTGTAAGAATTATGGCACTCGTATTACTGAAGTGCAGCCTTATCATTAAAGGAGTTGAACATAATTAGTGTAGCAGAGACAAGAATATCTACTAAAACACAACTTTGGCACCTCTGCCTGTTGAGGCTCTGTGTATTTCTAGTCGTTAGCAGGGAAAAGCAACTTATTTAATTTCCATATTTCTTATATAAAAAATAATAATCAAATCATTGACTTCATCATTGTTTTCTTGATTAAGAGGTAGTAACAGGAAGTGGTTAAAAATCTTCTGAATTTATGTAAATAAATCCAAATGGGCAGGACGTATTATAACCCATGCGGCAAGGGTTATACATGAATATATCCTAAAATGCTTTATTAGGAACATGGGATAGTATAGTTTTTTTTTTTTTTTTAGCATCCTACATTGCATATTATGGAAATGAGTTTACCTTGTCTTGGAATAGCAGGAAAGATAAGAGTATGCAGATTCCATGCTGAAAGTTATGTCGACGGATATTCCCAGTCTCTTAAGATGGTATCTTGTGACCTCTGCTCTTACTCTTCTTTCATCAATGACCAACGCTTTCAGTCCTCGAAATTCTGGAACAGCTGGATCACATTGCAGCCGCATTGTTTCCAAATAATTGGCTTCTGCTTTTGTGAAGGTCACAGTAAATGAGAAGGTACTGCCAATATCAAGTTCGCTCACAAAACCGATTTCTCCATCCATAAGCTCCACCAAACGCTTGCTGATGCTCAGTCCTATGCCTGTTCCACCATACTTTCGTGATGTTGAACTGTCAGCCTGCATAAAAGGCATAAAAATCCGGCCTTGTGCTTCCAGAGGTATTCCTGCACCAGTATCTTCAACAGTCACTAACAATTTGATTTTTTCAGTTTCCTCTGGTATGCCACTGAAATTTTTAAAGTTTTTCCAACTTCTCCATCTATCAACTGCCCGAAACCCACTCAATGTATTATAAGAAGCATTTGATCCAACTTGAACAATGGTTAAGCTTTGTTTTAGAACTTCATCCCTCGCGTGAAGTGGAAGCATCACTTCATTTGCTAAATGTACAGAGATAAATATGTGCCCCTTGTCTTGGGTGAACTGCATAAAAACAGAAGATTGATTAAAAACCTACAAGATGATAATTTCCATGCTGAAAGAGCTTTGGAATTAATCATAAAGAGTCCCAGAGATTTCAAGGATGTACATTACAATTGGGACCTAATACCAACTAATCCTATCCGCTTGTCAACAAGAATTTTCTCCCAAATTTTTGAGATACAACTGAATCACTACAAAAGTCTTAATATACTTGTGATGAAGTCTAACTTGAAACGTATGGTATAATGGACTGAACTGTTGATAAAATACACACAATTTTATCATTTCCCCCTTTCTCCCACTCTTCTAAGATGATAACTTATCTTGCAGTTGTAATTGCCATGCTCCATTGCCAAACAGCTGAAACTCACACCACAAAGGCAGACAATTAGGTGCTAATCCTTCTTCACATCCACAATCACCCTGCTTAAATGCAAACAAGTACTTCGTACACTTCCATATTGATACTTCTTCCTAGAGATAATATATTGCCAAAAACCCTCCCCCCTTCCCAACATCTGAAACCACATAAAAATGTCAAAATATAGCCACCATATGACAAATTTATGCCCTGTCTTATGTTGTACAAGTAGTCATGTGCCTACATACGAAGCCGACTTTAATAAATGCACAGGAACAACAGAGTTTTCATAAACATCCCTAGAAAATGTGCAAGCACACATGTATGCACACACAAACAACCATTTCAGTGCACCAGTTGTCCACGGACAACACAAAGTAAACACGCACTATTAAAAAGGGTGAGGGTGAAGGTGAGGGTGAGGGTGCGGGAGCGAGGCCATTGCCTTCGCCTGGAGAACTACTGTTAAAAAAGTAAGAAGAAAAGCATAGAAAACACCTCATTATGTACCAAGGTGAACAATAAGCACAACTAAAGAAAGTGGCACCACATTGATGCGTGACACCTTTTTATGCCTTTTCTTTCTTTCATTCTCATGATTTTTTTTTTTTTTTTTTTAAGATTATAAGAACTTAGCTGGAAAGGGAAATTAGTAAACATGAGAAAAAATTTCACACGGGAAGGGGTAAATCATTATTCTTGCTGTAAAGGAGTTAAGATAGAGGACAGATTTCAGGGAAGCAAGTGCTCCCATCGAGAAGAGAGCCATTAGGTAAATGTGGCCCATCTCTTATTTGAAACCAGAATGAAGGATTATAACCTATGGTACAAACCATAAAAACTTGTCCCTGTAAACAAAAATAATTTTATAGGAAGAACAACCACACTGTTCCATACTGTTGTCGAGGACCCATTTATGTCCAATGACTTTTCTTTCTTTCACTCATATGAAATTCTACAGATCGAACTCGGAGAGAGAGAGTCTAACTTTAGTATATTTGGCCTCTTTTATAAACAAAATTGCAAGCAAGGCATACGCCTTTTCGGCCCATGAACTTCTTAAAAAGCCAAAGCAATTGGCTAAAAACTTAATAAACAAAAGGTCGGGTTCTAAACTAACCTTTATTGAATTCCCAACAAGATTAGTAATTATCTGCCCAAACCGTTCCTGATCTCCAATGACCACTTCTGGTACCTGATCAGATACATAAACAGCCAACTTCTCTCCCCCAAAAGAACAAAAAACAAAGAAGCAAGAAATGTCAGGTAAAGATATAATTATGAAGACGGCAGCAGAGAACAGGAAAAAAGAGGAGAGGTGTAAGGAATTTGACTTTATACCTCTAATCCCTGTTCCTGAGATTTCCCAGAATAAAGTGAGAGGACCTTGTCAAGAACAGCTCGCAGATCAAAAGGGACACCCTCTAACTCAAGCCTGCCTGATTCAATCTTGGCCTGATCCAAAACCTTGTTGATTAATGATATCAGATCTTTTCCACTAGCATGAGCAGTCTGTGCATAGTCCTGTTGTCTGGCATCCAGATTTGTATCCATAAGCATCTGTAGCATACCTGTATTGCATTGTAAATATTGGTCACTTTGATGACAACAGCAGAAAATATAGAACATCCCCCACTTGCAGGTCCCCATTGTGGCAAATGCGTGGAAATTAAAATCCAAATATTACCTAAAACTCCATTCATTGGAGTCCTGATTTCATGTGAAACTGTCGCCAGGAACTACAGAGAGAATAATAAGAAAGATGGAAAAAGCATTAAAGATCCAAATGAAGACAATAAATGATCAAAATCCTCTGCATAACTAAATAAAAGAGATTCATCCAAAATGAACCTGAGATTTTGCTATATCAGCAGCCTCTGCACGATGTTTGAGCTCCATCATCTCTCGGTAGCCACGTTCCACTTTGGCTATTCGATTAATGGCAGCATGGAAGATATGACCAAGAAGTAAAGTGATAACCAGTACTCCAACAGATGCAGTTATCGCTTGCCAGGGTGGAGGAGGTTTTTGTTTGAACCTGTGACCAAAAGAAAAAATAAATTTACTTGGAAGCATGTGACTTGCTAAAAAAAGTTAGATAAATGTGAGATTTCTCAGTTTGCATCTATATAAACTTCAAACACAACAAATGTCTAACCTGCAATGCATCTCATGCTTCCTAGTTGGATCTCCGAAATCAAGGTTACTAATATGCAGTAACCCAGTGTCGATCTCGCCAGTTCCATACATCTTAATCGGTGCCAACTTGTCAGTTGTATCATAAACATTTACAACAATAGTCTGTTTGCTAGCAAGCTGATGTAGAAGCTTAGCAACTAGTGATGGAACATCATAAGAAGCACCTATATACCTTTTATGGAGCATCAAACATCACAGAAACAAAGAGAAATGAACAATCGAGAATCAGAAAATACAAAGAAAATCATAAAGAACAATACTTTACTCCATATACTATAACAAAAACTGAGTATTTCATTACCCCACAGTAGCATTGATGCGTTGCTCAGGCATAGCATCAGGAGGAAGATGAGAGTTGTACACGGCAAAAGTAAGTACAACACCCAGATGATTGGATTTCAGTAGCTTGAAAGGTGATGTTAGGACTCCCTTTCCAGAAGCTCTAGCCCTCAAGATGTTTTCTCGATCTTCCTAAATGAGAATGATGATAGGACTTAAAATGCATGTGGACAAGTTTTAGCTTTAAATCATGCTGGACTAAAAATTATATTCCAATTCGCTGGTATATTGCAACATAATGTTCCATATATTTCTATGTAAACCACTTTAAAAATGTGCCACTAATTCTGAGTTTTTTTTATGCACTAGTTAAGTGTAAAACTTCACCGTTGTACTGAAAGCAGGTTCAGGGTTCACCAACAACCAATTGAGTTATAAGTCACCCATAAAGATTCAAACTCGACACAGACAATTATTCTCCGAGAAAGACTTAGGTGAAACCTCTTATCTGAAAATGCCTCAATTTCCTATAAGAATTATTTATTTCACATCCCCGCAGCCTCAGGCTAAATAGGACTCTTTTTCTTTTTCTTATTTGCTTGTACTAATCAAAATGACTAACGGATGCACAGAAGAGTATGAGTTCAGTAAAATAAACATTTCTTTAAGAATTACTGATTTCACTTCCTTGAAGCCTTGCACGATAAGCTTATATTTTTATACTTGTATTAGTCATGGTGCTATCAGATCAAGGGGAGCGAAGTCTCTAAACTAGTAATTCGAAGTTAACTATAGGTAAAAGAAAGTTGTAAAGCACGGACCTTTCCAGACATCATATCAATAGAGACAATATGAGAGACAGTTTTCTGGGAGAAAATGACGGGTGCATATTCTTCTTGGACTGGTGAAGCGCTAAAGTTCTCTAGGTTACAATCTTGAGCTAAAGTTTGATCCTCTGTTTCCATTTTCTTAATTGCCCATCCTTGCTGAAGCTCAAATTCCTCCCTCTCAGAGTGACGAACTCTTAAAGCATAAGCAACACCACTGGTAAGTGGTCTCTCAAAAGCTGTTCTCTCAGTATAGTCTTCAAAAGTTTTCTGCAGAATCCAAAACATCGGCCAGGCTTATCGTATGACATCAATGAGTACATAGATCAATCAACATAGTGCATATAAGTTTTATGCGAAACTGGTTTTTACTTCCATTTTTTTGGTAAGTATAGACTCGAGGATCATGGTATAAGTGAAAGGTAAAAGGTGATTAGGAAATATTGCGTTATTACCTGATCTATAGCTGAAGGCTGCTTTCCGTGGTGAAATGTTGAAACAAGAAGTGCCAATGCATGGACATGGTTCATGCTTACATTAAATTGGTCCTGGAGCATCCGAGCACGTTCATCACACATACTACCCAGTGTTTCCTTCCTTCTCAAGATTATATCTTCACTCAAGTACCAAAATAACCGAATGGAAAAAACAACACCAGCTAAGACAAATACAATCAACATTTTTTTCCTCCACTTCCCAGTACTTCTAGAGGAACTTTGGGCCTGCTGTAGCAGCTGAGTTTGCTGAGCACGTGGTGTTTCCTGGATAATTTCATGCTTTTGACTCGAAAACTTTTCATGTAACTTAGGTATGTAGAAGCTTATTATCACTCCGACAAGAATCCACAAGCATATTTTCGCGAGACCAAATGAAATGCTATCACAATAATATGTTGCATGATCATGAAGTTCTTTCATTTGCAATTCATTCTGCAGGAAGCCAAAGCCAGGATCAAAGTAAACTTTCTATATCCTTCTCAAATTATGTTGAAAAGAACTATACAGCTCATGAAATAAATCAACTAAGCAAATTCAATTAGAGGAGGAATAGATTGCATAAGAATCCACCCCCACATGCAGTATCTAGCTCAGAAGTCAACTTCTAGTAATAGATGATTTAACATCGACAATATAACAAACAAAGAAAAGTCATCAATTCATCCAAAACCAGTAAGCAATCTGATTAACATCTGGTTCTTTAAATAGTTCGAACCCAGTTGAGAAGATGAAACCTTTTTAAAGGGATAGATGATAAATGAAGAAAAAGCTCCTCACATCATTATATCCAAGTAATTAATGTTAATTTAAGCATTTCTAGCAGTCAGATGCTAACGTTAGATTTAAAATGTAACTAAGAACTGAGCAAAAAAAAAAAAAAGAACTATTTAGTTGTGATGTTAAACATTTTGTCAACGACCAACTAGGAATAAATGATCCTCACAAACGCCAGATGCATATGTAGACTAAGATTAATTGATTATTGGAAAAGATCCCACCTTTCTGTAAACGAGATGATTAGATGGGATTGATAAAAACCCCAACTGTGAAATGAATGACACAGTCTTGTCTTTTGAAAATGGTAGGCCAACAAATGTTATGCTCTCATCTCTAGTTGGGCAATGGGCATTGAATTCTACATTTTTGGCTACCATTTTATGCCACTTCTCTAACGTCTGAGAACCTTGGATCTTGAGACCACATGTGATGTTACAACTTGTAGGCATTTCAAAGCCAGATTCTCTGCAGCATGCCAAAGAAGCAACCTGCAAGAAGGATAGCAAGGAATAAGTACCCCAAATAAAATAAAAAATAAACTGACATATAAGATCAGTGCACATCGAAGAACTTCCTTCAGTGGGGTCGAGCAATAGCAAGAAATAGTTGTCTGTGGGTAGCAAGATATTCTGTCAGTAGAGTCAATTATGACAGGAAATGCAGATTTGGCAGAAATAATATGTGAAAGGCTAAGGACAAATTTTTTTTTACAATCTCGTTTAATGTATACAAAATGATAAAATAATTACAGAAGAGAGAATATGCAAGGCCAGGTGATTAATAAACGACTTCACAGAAGTTCTTATCAGTCCCCTGAAACCATCTACTCTTTTTCTTGTCCTTAAACATTCAAAGATTTCAGAATCCTTGATAGTAGCCACCCTTCTATTGGGATGAATCCAGGGTAATCTAATAAGATCAACAAGCATGCATATAATTATTGCTTTTTCTCTTTCTCTTTTTCATTATTATTATTATTTTTATTTTTATTTTGGGGGGAGGGGGGGGGTTCTTCTGGGAAAGGAGGGGAAGATCTAAAATTGTGTGATTCATTACCTAATGAATGTAGTGAGGCTTGCAGGATTATACACAAGTTTTAACTGATGAAAGTAATTTTTATTTCAGTGCTTTTGTTTAACATGATTGTGAGGCCTGCTGATTATTTAACATGTATATTGCGCCACAATAAAAGGGTATTATGTTTTTCCCCTTCAAGTAGTAGAATTTAGCTATTAACTTGTGATAAATACAGAAGACATGATGCCAGCTGCTTCTCTAGAGGCTAAAGAATGTTCCATGTCTGTTTTGATGTATCGTGTCTACAAATGATAACTGCATAACAGATTTCAGATTGATGATTAATCCACCATATTTATCCACCAAGAGTTGAACAGTCTTACAAGTCCTTGCTCCATATATAAAAACAAATATGTGTATATACAATTAATGAAATGAGCACCAGAGAGAGGCTACAAGCCACATCAACTATCACAGAGGTTGATTATGCCTTTGATAAAAAAGTGAATTCTTCAGATGTGTCCCAACAAAATAGATCCCACCTCCAACTAGAGGACACCAAGAAAGAGAAATGATTGAAAATGCAGTGGGAATACTAGAAACTAGAAAGTGGCTTGTTTCTTCCCCCAGTTACATTGTTTAGAACTAAAATCAAGGTAAAGTATCACCATGTCCTACATTCTGGTACCATCTGCCCAGTTCATAAAACTTTAGCAGCTCAAACCAAGGCTTGTTGGACATATTAGTAGGAATAAGATCATAGAATCAATTGAAGATATGTTTATGTTGCTTGCATTATACATATGACCCCGGAATGTCAACTTTGTTTGTCACTTTGGGACTTCGGAAATTGTTTAAAAAACCACTTTAAAATGTTCATGTTCTTTCCACCCTCACTTAGATGGTCAAATAGAGGTTGTTACTGTAGTCTTGGGGATTTTCTTGGATCTTTGGCTCATGAGAGGATAGGCAACTGGGATTCGTTTTACCTACATTGTAGTTTGTTGAGTGTTCTAAAAAAAGTAAAGCGTTGCTAGACGTGAATGCGAAGCTTTAAGCTTTATGAGCTTAAGGTGAGACTTATGCGTAAAAAAACATTTTCTTATTTTTAATATTATTTTAATTTTAATTATTTGAAATCATTTAATAATTAAAATAATACATATAAAAATCTAAAATATAAAATACTATATTTATTTAATAATTCTTACTATTAGTCAATTATATAATTTTAAAGTTTTCGAAATGCAAAAATTAGAATGTTTTTCATAATTTCAATTTTCAATTAGACAAGTTTTATTTAATAGATTTATAGGAACTTCATACGTGTTTTTAGAGTTTGCAACAAAATAACGAGTCTCAAAATCATAATTACATAATGTAAATAGCACTATAATTTAAATCATATTTAACTATTTAGATAAAGTCATTTTTAACTTTTGTACAGATAAAATCTTTTAAAAACTTAAAATTAAAGTCAAATGAAAAAGTTTTTTAAAAATAAAAAAAAAATTAATAAGCTAAAGTCAAATAAAAGACTTTTGAGAAAAGGAAAAAAAAAAAAACTAATAAAGCGCTCCCAGGTTAGAAGAAAGAGAGGAACAAAAAAATTCAGTCATTTGGGAATGAGAAAAAAAAAATCTAGGTGCGAAGCGAGCATTTTGCCCGAGCTTCGAGCCTAGGCACCGCCAAGGCGATCTTTTTAGAACACTGAGTTTGCTTAACAAAATTGGTAAATCAACAAATGCGACTTGGATTGAAGCAAAAAAGATAGTAACTATCAAACAAGTTTAATGTCAAATATTTATATATGCACTTGCTTGATGGTTACTATCTTTTTGCTTCAACCTAAGTTGCCTTTGTTGTCCCTATTTATGATCTACATGCTGAGATAAAAATTTGCTCGAGTAATGAGAATTAAGTTTGTTGCTGACATAGATCACAGTCATACAGAATTTAAAGGGGACGATTTTGTTATGGTTCATACTTCGCCTTGGCATTATCCTAGAAACACAACTAAAAAATTCCAAACCACTTGACCCATTTCCTATATTTCTTATTAGTTGGACTTGTATCACGGATAATAATAGGCGGTGTTCTCGACGGCGGATTTATTTTTTTTCGCAGGCCAAATTCGAGCTCCGATGCTCCCTTATTTGTTTTTGCTGCATTGCCCTACATTCTAGTCCCTCGGGCTACTTCTGCACACCCGGAGCCAACTGTGCCCTTATGAATGCTTAAGAGGATCATTATATTGTTTTATCATCTTGAGATATAGTAGATTCCTTATCAGATTGAAAGATTTATGATATTAGAATGGTAGAAATAGAAGTTTCGACTTCTTGGTTGGTATATGCCGTAGCAATATTTGTTGTTGCATAGATTGCCACTCTTGTATTTTTTTCAATCAAAAGGAGTGAGGGTGTTAACTTATGTTTTGTACTATTTTAGCTCTTAAGTTAGAAATATTCCTACTAGGGTAATTTTTATTCTTTAAGAATTTTACATGTAAATAGGACTAGCCTTTTTTAGTAATCAAAATTTGATTTTTTTGATATTCAATATAAGTTGAAATTTCTTTCCTAATTCCTCTTTCTCCTCTCTCTTTATTGCTCTACATCACAAAATATATCCCCACGTTCAAACAACAATCTATCATCAAGACTAGACATAGAATATCATTATGAAAACTACTATTGAACTCACCGTAGCACTATCATATATCAATAAACTCATTGTGGCACTTTCGTTTTATATTGCCCTACTTAAAGATAGGATAGAGCTCAAACAGAGTTGGTAGTTTCCCATCACCTATTTGTAGACCGAAAAGGTGAAAACACTATTTCCAGTTTTACATATCAAATTTCTGCAGCGTATTACACTTATTTCTAATATTTGGCCCATATTGCTACAAGATGTGAAGAATGCTAACAAAGTTTTTCTCACAGAAGTTTTAATGATCAAGTTCAATTTAGACAAGCAAATTCAAGTTGTTCAGAACATTTGGATTCACAGTTTCCTATTTTCGGCATTAGAACACGCTTGCTTAATGTCAAAAAATTTCCATAATCGCCCTTACTCACCAATGATCAAAGAATTTCTTGAAGGAGAGAATTTCCTAAGAAAAATAAGTAATCATATAAAGCATATACTTCAGAACTGGTTAAATTAAAAGAAAAAATAGATAGAATTCATGGTAATTAAGATCAAAACTCTGATTTTTGAAGCAATTGACTACATACCCGATCTCTTTGGGTGAATAAAGAATCTAAAGCATGAAACTCTTTCTTGCTCACATTGCAATATTCCAGCAAGACTTGATCTTTAAATTCATTTGAAACTGGAGTCTCCATTCTCCACTCGGAATTATCACCATTCGAGCTAGTCAAGACCCAAAATAACCCACACACAGCAACCATAAGCAATAAAAAGACTACAACTCTCTCCCATTTCCTACCATCTGCTGTTCTGTGAAATGATTCCCAAGCCTTTTTTTGCTTTATGGAGGAACACAACTTTCCATTTGAGATACAGTTCTTGCAATTTGAAGACATCTGGACTAAAACCCACTTACATATCTTGAGAAACAGGTCCCAGAGCTTCAAAGTAAACCCACACACCTTAGAAAAGGTCATAAAAAATCATGCAGAATTTCAAGAAAAACCCTCCATAAGAGAGCCCACAAAGTTAAAACTACCTGCTCTTGAGCTCAAAGGCTCACAATTTCAACCAAAAAAAGCCCTCAAGAAGGAAACCTCCAACAGGAATTGCACAGGGAATCAAAATCTGTCAGTGTCCAGTACAACAGTAAATTCTGCAGAAAAACATAGCTCCAATTTTTCGCACAGCATGTGAATAAGTGATTCTCTCATTGATGGTATAAAAATCCCATCAAAAACCTTGCTTGATATGGTGAACAACTAGAGGAAGAACAATCATGCCAAACAAACAACAACCCAGTTATTGATTTGGCAAGCTGTGATGGAATCAACAAAATGGGACAGTAAATACAGGCCCTTTGCTAAATTGGGTTTTCACAGAGAGCCCTTCTGGAAGCCAAAGATTTTTTTTTTTCTAAAAAGGACAAAAGAAGCAACAAAATTTATCAAACAGAAGTAATCACGAGGAGGAATTGGATTAAAGAAACCTCGTTGGCTTCACTACAAATCCAACTGGAATCAATTATCGAAATGTGGGATAAAAGACGTGCCTTTATTTTCCCTCCCTCTCTTTATTGAGCATATGCCTTGTGAAGATTGGTACACTGCGTCGTTATCTAATCATGTATGTGGGGGAAGGTTAAGCAAAAGCAAAAAAACAAAGTGGAAATTTCAATATCAATAACATAAAATTTAAATGTAAAAAATTGATAAAAAAAAAAAAAAGTCACTGTTTTGCATTTCTTTTGCTTTTGAAAAATGATGAAAGAGACCCAAACAATTCAGCAGCATTGAAGAATAAAGATGGGTATTTGTTTTTTCCCCACGTTGCTAGTCACAGGACCTATGCTATATATAGCTGCTTATAATCTATCAGTATAGAGAGAGAAAAGAGAGTTATAGAGAGAGAGAGAGGGTACAACTACTGTGTTTGTTTGTTTGTTCAGTTCGGACTTCTGAAAGAGGAAAGAGAGTGTGTGATAGGCAACTACGCTTTATATGTTACGCCAGTTAAAAATCGGGGAAATTGCAGTGCTAGTCCCCAATCTTTAGAATTTATAGTAAATCGACCCCTTCCTATTCTTTTGACTCAAGTCATCTCAACGTTTCAATTTTTAAGCAATGACATGGTATCATATATTTTCAATTAACTCGCCACTAAAAAAAAAAAAAACAAATATCCCTATAGACGTGACTTGCTTTCAGCACTAGAATTGCAATATCTAAATAATGTAGATCCCAATTACAATTCTCCACAAAAGGTAAGAAATTTTGCATACATTGATGCATTCAAGATGAAAAATGAGGTAGCTCCCTTGGCAAAACTTGGACAAAGTTAAGCACATTTTTTCTAATGTTTATAATCGATCAAAATATAATTTATCAACGCATTTAGTAGGATTCGTAAATATTATTTGTTTACTCACCATTTATTTATATCTTTTATAATAATACCGCTTAGATATAACTCCAAAACATGTTTCAAAAGTTCTCAATTAAAGATAAATTTATGAGGAAGTAGATCCCTACTTCATCATTTAAAAATTGATTAATTTATAAAGATACATGTATTTAGGTCATGCTCAAGAGAGAATATTTAATAAGCAGACAGTGATGACATATTGCTAATGATGTCAAAAAGGCTCGGCGGCCCTGAAAAAGCCCGAACCAGGTCAGCTCGTGGCTCTGGCAGCTGTCTTTTTTACTTTTTATTTTTTTTTAAGTTTAAATGTATTTTTTATATTAATATTTAGTTATTATTTATAATACGTATAAATTGCACAAATTTTAAATACATTATAAAAAATTATAGATTTATAACGAATTAAAAAAAAAAAAAACATAGTAGGATTCGTAAATATTATTTGCTTACTCACCATTTATTTATATCTTTTATAATAATACCGCTTAGATATAACTCCAAAACATGTTTCAAAAGTTCTCAATTAAAGATAAATTTATGAGGAAGTAGCATCTCTTTAGGGAAGTAGCATCTCTTTAGGATCTACTTCATCATTTAAAAATTGATTAATTTATAAAGATACATGTATTTAGGTCATGCTCAAGAGAGAATATTTAATAAGCAGACAGTGACGACATATTGCTAATGATGTCAAAAAGGCTCAGCGGCCCTGAAAAAGCCCGAACCAGGTTGGCTCGTGGCTCTGGCAGCTGTCTTTTTACTTTTTATTTTTTTTAAGTTTAAATGTATTTTTTTATATTAATATTTAGTTATTATTTATAATACGTATAAATTTCACAAATTTTAAATACATTATAAAAAAATTTATAGATTTATAACGAATTTAAAAAAAACGCGTCGGCTCGGCTCGCCAAGGATCGAGCCGAAAGCTCGGGCCAGCCTCATTTCTTGGCCG
>CAIGRT010034769.1:0-20077 GCA_903798405.1 Fraxinus platypoda
CTCCCCCACCACCCAAGAGCTCACCCCCACCTCCAGTATTCTCCCCACCACCACCGATCCAGTCACCTCCTCCACCACCACCTCCAATTTTCTTCCCACCACCGCCTGTCCAGTCACCTCCCCCAACAGCAAAGAGCTCACCACCCCTTCCAGTTTTCTCCCCACCACCGCGTGTACAATCACCTCCCCCACCACCTCCAATTGTCTCTCCACCACCGCCTGTACAATCAGCTCCCCCACCAATATCATCTCCTCCTCCACCCGCTTCATCGCAATCACCACCTCCGACGGATGACTTCATCCTCCCTCCAATCTTGGGCTTCCAATATGCATCACCGCCGCCGCCATTTTTCCCGGGTTACTAAGGAGTGTATCATTATCGTTTTTGTATTTTTCGTTACCAGCGTCAATCTTAAAAACTACTAAAACAACACACTTTGTTCAGATTGTGCCTTAAATATACAAACCCAATCTGAAAAGTTTGTATTGCAACTCACATCAACAAAAACAAAAAATAAAAAATCATTACCATTCTGATTTCGGATTGTTCTACTAGTAAATTATTGCTGCATTCAATAAATATTTATTGCTAAATTTTATTTTATTCCATATTCACTCAATTAAATTTAACTAATTTTTTCTATTGTTGTTTGATGGCATGGACGTGAAAGTCCGACTGCCATCCAAGGTTCAGTTAAAAATTAACATTAATTTCAATCAAATATTTTTTATAATTATTTATAAATTTCGTGAGATCATCTTACCATTGCTCTTTATTTGCCAAGAGGTTTAAGAAAATTTATCAGGATACGGAAATTGAATAAAAAATAAATTTTAGGGATTAGTTTGTAATAAAATAAAAGTAAGTGGCGAGTATAGAATTTCGAATGAGACTTTCAAGTATAGAACGAAATGACGTCGTTTTGACTTTTGAAGCAATTGCCTGCCGATGGCGATCATCGGTATTCATTTTGGTTTCAACTAAACAGAAAATAACGACAAAATAAAAAAAAAGGCTCAAAGCCTCAAACAGTTCCCATTGGTACTTGAAGTTTTGAACTCTCCAAAATTTGTTGGCATCAAATATTTTTCTGTAATTTATCAAAAGTAATAGAAATATTTTCCTGTGTTTGTTGCCGGAATTTGAATGGCGGAGAAATCTAACAAAGAAATGAAGCCTGAAATGGAAGCAGCAGCTACTGCCGTAGAACAACCGAAAGAAAGCGGCGGCGGCGGAGGATGGGGCGGTTGGGGTTTTTCTCCATTATCTTATCTCTCAGATCTTCAGAAGGCAGCTACTGTTGCTGCCGAAGAGATCTCTCGCAATGTATCTCCCTCTCTCAGACAAATATCTACTTTTCTCATTGCTATAGATATATAGTTATATCGTATGATATTGGTTATTATTTCTGTGTGCTTATTTATGCATCATGATGTGGGTTTGTGGTTGCTCCTAAAGTCTAGGAACCTGATGAAATATCAATTAGTTTTGGAAAGTTGTTAGGGAAATGAAAATGTGAATCCATAGTGTATTGTGGAATCGGCTGAGATAAAAACTGACTGTTTTTATTTGCAAATTTTTTTGGGAGCTAAGGAGACAGCTAGATCCAGTAGTTGATCAAGACATAGGCGAATCTTCGATTAAATTTACATAATGTGGTATTTAAGTCCGAAGCTCTACCATTCTTGAAAATTTACTGCACCTGATTTCAGTATGTGATCTATATGATATATCAATTTAATCCTAAAATTGGATAAATCTGGGGAGTTATGAGTCACTGAGCTATTCTTAATCATCCATCTTTGGTTGCATTTTTTTTTATATTATTATTATTATTATTTTTCATAAATGCAAAAAGTAAAAGATTTTTTATGTAGCTGGAGAGTACTGGGTGTTGCATATTATGCTGTCTATTTGAGTGTAATGTAGGATTGTTGAAGTTGATTTCCTTTAATTTATTCACTCTGAAGTTTGGCCCAAAAATGTGCATGTTCTAATGGCTCTCACTAATGTCTTAAAAATTTTCCTTTTCTCGTTTATTCTGTCTTACCCCTATCGCAATATATTGGAAAAGGTATTATTTCGTTAGGAGTGCTTTATTATCATAGTTCAGATTGTGAAGCCAAATTACTCTCTGATACACAAGAAGATCTTTTTATACGGAAGTAAGGTTTAGTTCTAGCAATACAATTATGACATTTTCTTCTGACTTCTGAGGTTTTGTTGCTATTATAAAATAATTATATACGATCATATTCTAATAGCTTTTTTAGGTGACTCTGGTTTCACCTTGTTTGAGAAACATCCCTACCTCCTTCCCTTTAAAATTGATGCTCTAGAATCTAGACATAAATATTAGAAAGAAATTGCTGATTGAGCTGGTTCTGAAACATTCCTTGAATAAAAGGGGGATTTAGGGTTGGATAACAAAACTATTATAATGGCCGCTACCTGGAATGGTTATTGAAAATGTGACTTAAAAATTAAAATGCTTTTCTTTCCCTCTCCCTACTGACAGATATTGAATCCATAAAGTACTACTGGATTTCTTTGTGTATGATTCTTGATAGTTGAATGCATTTGGTTCTTTGCAGAATTTGTAATTGTTTGAGATCTGCTCTTACGAATACAGGCTGTTGAAGCTGCTAAGACAGCAGCAAAGAGCGTTACAGATATACAAATGCCAGATAAAGAGTCTGAATTTTCGAAGGAGGACGAAACAGAAGCATCTGCAATTGAAGAGGAAAGTGAAGATGACAATGACAAGCGTCGTAAGGTGGCTTTGGATAAACTGGAAAAAGCCAGTGAAGATTCACTCCTTGGCCAGGCAAGTCCTAGCAATGTGATAGTGTGAAATATGTCATTTGCATGTTTGATCCATATGTATTACTTCACTTCTATTCAGCAAGTATCTTTCTCCCCAATCCATAGCATTTCCATGATATTTGTAGCTACTTGTTTCATAGACTGTTGCAAGAATGGGGAAGAAAATTTTCATATCATGCTTTAAATTGATGCATCCGCTCTATCTTTATCTTGAAAGAGTTTGGTGCAACAACAGCATCTTTATCTTGAACGAGTTTGGTGCAACAACAGGATTTGGATTTTGGGTGAAGAAGAAAAACTAATGAGTTTTGATATAATTTATTGAATATGTAGAATTGTTTGATTATAAAACAAGCATGCTCGCCTTTTTATAGAGAAATTGGCATAAGAAATGTAATCTCATAATAGACTTCTAACAATCTACTAATCAACTCCTATTAAATATATACTATGATGCTAATAAAATATTCCTAGCAGAACTAAAATCCAACTAATAAGAAAACTAATACATTAGAGTTGCGTAATGAACTTGAGACATCCAACTTGCATGATTTATTCAATATCTAGTCATTAATTGCTGATTTGTTTCATTGCATGCAGGGGTTGAAGGTTTTCGATAATTCCATGGAATCTTTTACCTCTGGAGCTTGGCAAGCATTAGGAAGTGCATGGAAAGAGGGTGCCACTTTTGTCCATAAGTAAGTTTCATATTGAATCATTTTTCAATGTCGTACAACCACATATTGTGCACACCTAGAAATTAAAAGACAGTAATATAATGGTCATATCAACATTGGAAGTTGGACAGATATATATTTGTGGAGCTTGCTAATTGAAAGATATTATAATTAAAAACCCATGCATTATTATTTTTCATACTTTTCATTTGATAATTGTTATATTCATAATTTCCCTTATTAAGCATTAGATAATAAATTAAACTCGAAACAATCTTGGCTTTGGTTTAGAAGTGTCTCAATTATTATTTACTAGAACTTCACTAAGTATTTAGAAGTCTTCTTGCTACTCTACTTCTCTGAAAATCGTGTGTGGAAGATATTACAGTGTTTAATGTACTTAAGAGTTGTGAGTTTAATATTGGGATGAATGATACAAATAACTTGTATTGCTTAATAAATAGATTATGAGTGGAAAATCAGCTGTCTCACCATGAATGATCCTAGACAGTAATTTTGTCGTGAGGCCTGAAAAAAAAAAAAAAAATCCAGCTGCACGTGTTGATTTTCATTTTCACATTGTTCAGAACAATGCTTTTCCATGTTCTTGTATATGGGCAATTTCAAACTCAGCGATCTCAGTGCTGGGATGCTTTTTCAAGAGATTGCTTATTAGTTAGAAATGGTTTATCACTAGTTTCTGCATTGTATTTATGTGTGCTATGTACTTTTTCCTTTTGACTTTCCTTAGATCCCAAGATAGTTCCCTTGGCACACTTTTAAGTTTATCCAAGTCTGGTACTCAAGGATGCTTTTAAAACCATTTACCTGAGGTGCCTTGTGGAATTTCACTCTCCATGTAACAGCTAAAATCATACTGAAGTAATATGCCTGGTCAAGTTGAATTTTTCTCGATGTAAAATTTTTGGTGCTTTAAAGATGTCTCTTAATTTATTTAGGCTTGAGAACTCAGCTTCAATTTTTTCTGAATCCATTCAACATGGTGGTCAACCTGGGGCATCTGGCTCTGTAGTTCCTTCTTTAATAGAGGTTTGCTCCTGCAAGTTTTTTTCTTTTCACTCTTTTCCTGAGTTTGAGAACCATCCCTTAGTATTGCACATGCCTACCAGACCGGAAAAGCTTTTACAGCCAAGGGACTGCAAGTTCTCGAGGTAGTTGGCAAAGAAACAATGGATCTTTTGATTCCAGAAACTGGTCTTGAAGTTGAGAAAAATAAGAAGGAATTTGAGGGGGAAATGGAGGAGGATCAATTGTTTGAAGATGTTACATTCGAACGGTGCTTTTATATCTATGGTGGTCCAGAGCAGTTGGAGGTGACTTCCATATTTTCTAAATATCCATCTGTTAATATATTTAGGGCCGTTTGGCATGGCTTTTCAAAAGCCAAAAGGAGATTTTGAGACTCAAAAGCTATCGTTGGACCTGTTTGGCTAATTTTGTGAAAGCATTTTGGTAGTTAGAAGAGCTTTTAGAGGAAGCTAATCAAATGTGGCTTCTTCTAAAAGCATTTCCGGAATAAGAAGTGTTTTTAAAAATTAGTTTCCAAACAAAAATTAAGATAGCTTCCTCCAAAAGTTCTTATACAGAAAGCGAAAGCAAAAGCAAAAGTTAAACTCATGCCAAACGGGCCCTTAGTCTTGGATTTGATTGCTCAAACCTTAATTTCACGATGACTTGCAGGAGTTGGAAGCATTGTCTAACCATTATGTACTGATATATAACCGAAGAAAGGCTAAACTCCCATCTGAACAAAAATCCATATATGATGGAAAGCTCAAAGAGGTCCAAGACATTTTTGACTTGGACGCTGAGCTTGATGGAAGTGGCACGGAGTTGGAGAAAGGGAAGAAAGTGGAGGCTGGAACTGATTACAGCATTGATGAGATGAAGAACTTCCATGATTCAAGCATTCGCAAGGCTGCTGACCTGGCTGCAGGGTAATTTTGCTTGGAATACTCTTCGTTTTATTGGTTCTATTTATTTTTAAGTCATCTCATCATTCGAATGTCGAGTGGGCCACATGTGCCTGACACTGTGTTTAAGTGTTCTCTTATCACACTTCAATACCAGTTGCATTTTGTATATTGTATCTGATTATCAACAAAAAAAAACAAAAAAAAAAAAAGAAAGAAAGAAGACGATGACAATGACGACAAAATGGTTTCATTTTGTCGGTTTGAAATGCACCTGAGTATCTCGAATCTAGCACGAGTAACAGTACACTTAAATGAACTCTCAATATTTTGCAAATATAAATTGCAATATATTGGTCCTGCTGTCTTTTTGGTTTTTCATGCCACTATTGATTACTGCATAGTATGAGATCATTTATGGTATGTCTAGACTTGTACTTTTGGGACCATCTATATTGATTAATACTCGAGCGTATGTACGTGTATCATGCTTGTGTGATGTTTAATTTATTTCGTCCCTTGTGTAGCTGCATAATGTGGAGCTAAAAGTCATCTGATCTGTTGCAGTTTTACAAATGCTTTGGCTGGACTAGCTCCAAATGACATAATTCAAAGAACTGTTGGGAGACTCGATTCTCTTCAATCAGAGGGTGTCCATGTATGCAGATTGTTTTTGGATTTTAATTACTACTGAATTCTTGTCATTTATTATCTTCACAATTGTTCTGCTGTAGATGTATAATTTATCTGAAACCTTTGGCTGTCTGCACAGAGACTTTCAGAAATGTGCTGCTTTGCAATGACTCAACTTCTGGTGCTTGGGAAATCCATGATATCTAATGCTAACAAAATTCAGGACCAAGAGATTGATGAGGAAACTGTGAAGATGATTGGCCTGAGGATTCTGTCAAAAAAGCTACGATAATCAGAACAAAGGTGCAATCAATGACCGTAAATGTGGAAACAGTTTCAAACAGTTTTATTACAGGTAAGCTTGGGTAGGATTTCTCTCTGTTAAGTTTTATAGTTGGAGATGGTGCTTTTTGTTAATGCGAAATGTTCCATCTGAAAGGTCATATAGCCTCAGTGGTAACCACATATTTTGTAAGGGTTTCAACTTGTTTCGAGTGTATGCCATCTCCTTGGGCTGGCATGTGGGAAACAATCCTTTTATTTCCTGGTCCTTGGGTGGGTCAGGGTGGGGGATAGTTTCTGTGAAAGTAGTTTTAAATTATCATCTTCCACTGGGTACATTTTTGTTGGGAAACTGATTAATTACAATATTCCAAGTTGAAACAATATCGATTAACTGATGATTTTGGGGTCTTTCAAGAATACTCAGTTTTAACTGGTCAGTATCGAGATAAATTAACTTGGTCTTATCAATCTTAGCTGTTTGAACTCGCCTTTCAGTATTGCTCTTAAGCCCGGCAGAAATAGTTCACCTATAATTCTTTTTCCAGCAATGAAAAATGTATTTATATTATATGAATCTCCTCAGGAATATCAGATGTAGCCGACGCATATGTAGCTGCAATTAAAAGTGCTACTGCTGATTCACAACTACTCCAAGATAAATCGGTTGAGAAGAAAGCTGATATTTATTTGGAAAGTCTCCGCACAGGTCAACGTTCTGCGGTCGGGAAAATTCAGGATGGGCTGCGATATTTGTCTTACGTAGTTCTCTCTACCTCAATGCCTGCTGCTTGAGAGTTGAAAATATCTATATGTAAATATTAGTAGCATCATTTGGTTTCCACATTAGACTTTTCTTTCTGGGACTGATTTTATACTGTTTCAAAAACATGAAAGGAAAACTATGTTCATTGAAATTGACTGTTCACTATTTCCCTCTGTTTTTGTGAAGGGAAGAACATAGATCTTATACCTCTTTGATGAAACCTATTTTCATTTGCATAAATATCTGGCAGAGTTTTTTTCTTTTTTTGGTGGGAATTATATGTAATTGAGTTTAAAGGAAGTGTTTGTTTCCTTAAAGTTACTCTTAAAAGCAGCCAGAGGAAGGAGACTCACAATCTCAACGTGACGTTTAGGAGCATGTCTGGAAAGTGATAAAATTATAATCTAAGACGGTCGAACATATTTTGTAGGAGACGCAATTATTATTAACTTATTATTCACATTATGGACAACTTCTAATCACTTACCAAGACCTAAATCCATGAGATTTGACTCTCTAACCTTTCAAAATGAAGTTTCAGGTTCTAACTTATTTAAATTTGTGAATTTGGTCTTCACTTGAAAGTTAAAATTAAGAATATACTATTTAATATCAATGGTCCTAGAGAACCCGTTTATGTATCATGCAAATGATTAGATATCCTAAATACGATTTATTTTTCACTTTAAAGGTAATCCATCAAATAATGATACTTACATGTCATTTAAACTGGTACGTAATACTAGTGGTGCTAAATAACATTACTCTAAAATTAAGTGACTTAAGTTTCATACATAATTATTAAATTACTTAACATCCAACTTTAAGTAATGTAAAAGTTGTAATTTCAATCATGCTATAGGTACAGATATTTTTGACATGAAATTTTGACAGATACACTTGGCATGATAGCATTGGAATATGGGAAAGCAAAAAAAAAAAAATATAGGCCATTCATGTGTTAGCCACATCAGCTTTTGTATCAATATACAATATTGACAGGTGCATGGGTCGATTCAATCTTTAGTTTTGTAAGACGATTTGGGTCTAATCGGATCATGTATTAGACGGGTCGATTCCAACCTGCAATGGACGTAATTGTAGAGGGATTGTTCCAAGTTCCAACCTCACCCACCTATTTTGATAAGAGTAATGCTACATGTACATAATGGTCTATACAATTACAAGTGGCATTGATCAAAACCTTTAAATCAAATCTGAAACTTTCACATCAACCACATGATTGTTGCCACATCACATTGTGTCTAAGATTGTGTACACTTATTATGTACACTTAACATTTTCCTTTTGATAATCCCTATTCTTATCATCTAAAAATTCAAATCCACACATTTAAATAGGTAGGGATCTATTAATTTTAAAGGTTGGAAGCACAATCTTAATTTTTTTTCCATTGAGAGTTTAGTTGTTNTATGTACACTTAACATTTTCCTTTTGATAATCCCTATTCTTATCATCTAAAAATTCAAATCCACACATTTAAATAGGTAGGGATCTATTAATTTTAAAGGTTGGAAGCACAATCTTAATTTTTTTTCCATTGAGAGTTTAGTTGTTGTAAGTTTTAAAATAACACATTTTTAGTCAATGTTGAAAAGTCGAGTCTTGACTTGACAGTAAGTTACTTGAACAATTTTCTGCATACAATTACAGGTGCTAAGTTGGTAGCACCTGTATGATTGGTAGCACTAATATGGTGTAGGCATGTCAAAGTGGTTCGTCGATTCGAAAGGCCCGTGGCTCGGCTCGGCTCGGCTCGAGAAAAGCCCGAGCTTGCTCATTTTTGGCTTGGACAAGCCGAATTTCAAAAAAAATTAAAAAAATTAAAAAAATTGCCTCCAGCAGTAGCAGGCATAGCTGCCTGCAACCTGTAAATGTAAAAAAAAAAATAATAAAAATAAAATAAAATCCAGTCGGCTCGATTCGGGCCCAGCTCAGGTCGAGCATAAATTTTTTTGTTGGGCAATCGGGCCAAAAAAAGTTCGAACCATTTTTGCTCGAATTGAGCTCGAGTTTTGACTCGACTCGTTGACACCCCTTGTATTGTGTATTTTATGTATTTGTTTTGACAAAAATCAATCAAAATACGACAAGTTTTATACCTGTAAAAATTCTATCAACATCCCATGTACGTGTTGCATCACTCGAGTTACTTAGATAATAATAGTTTTTTGAAGAATGTGTAATTGGAAAGTTAAAAGAAAAAAAAAATTACGTGTCAAATAATTTTACGGGGGACAATGCGAAATTAAAAAAAAAAAATTATAAAATGGAGCTCAAATAACGACTTAATCATTAGCTGCATTGGGAATAAACTAGTCCAGGTTCAATGTATACATACATATGCATACATATATCCAAGAAGGGGTGACGAGGTTATAATTTGTTCTGAGCAGAATGGGAGACATTGATGAAGCCTTCATCCAATCAGTTGAACACAGACCAAAATCCGCCACAGTTGAGGCTCAAGGCATCCCTGTAATCAATCTTTCTGCACTAAACTCTCAACATTGCTCATCCAATTCCAGCAGTTCAATGGAAGATCTTATTGTACAAGTAGGTGAAGCCTGCAAAAACTGGGGTTTCTTCCAGGTGATTAAAACCGAGGGTCTCGTGTATTCATTTGAATCTCAACAATTATTTTTTGGTTAAACGTCACTATTTTATAAACGTGTGGCGGCAAAACTTCAATTAATCTTATCAGCCCAGATACCATGTTAACCATGTCATGTAAAAATGTTGAGAAGGGTCACATGTATTCATTTAAATCTTATCTTTCGACGCAGGTGATTAATCATGGGGTTCCATCAAGCTGCAGGGAAAAGGTTGAGGTTGCTTCGAGGGCCTTTTTCCGGCAGCCATCGGAGGAGAAAAGGAAGGTAGGAAGAGACGAGGCTAATCCAATGGGGTTTTATGATACTGAGCATACGAAAAATATTAGGGATTGGAAACAGGTTTTTGATTTCACGGTGGAGAATCCGACTGTGGTTCCAGCTTCTCATGAGCCTGATGATGTTGAGTTGCAGGAGATTGTCAATCAATGGCCTGAGTATCCTCCTAATTTTAGGTAAATGGCATTTTAACATTGTAGTTAATTTTTTGATGATGAACTGAATAATTTTATGTTTTATCCCAGTATCATAGTTGGATAAAGGAGGAGGATCACAGTAGGTGGAGGATATAAACTTCTTTTCATAAATGATGAAGAATGAAAAATTTAACAATATCCCATGTATCAGCTAAAATCTTATGCATTGTCACGTCCAATACTGCGTATCAAACAGTCGTGTAGTTTATTCAAGAACGATGTTTTTACATTCTGCATATTAAGACCTTCTGAGCAGAGCATATCGATGAAATTTATTCTATACCGATGGCAAGATTTGGCTCAAATATGAGTAAGGGATTTTCTTCAACTGTTGACCAGGGAGGCATGTGAAGAATACACCAGAGAAATCGTAAAACTAGCTTACAAGTTGCTGGAGTTGATATCCTTGAGCCTGGGGTTGCCAGCAGAAAAGTTCAATGGTTTCTTCAAAAATCAAACAAGTTTTATGCGACTCAACTACTATCCGGTATGCCCTGTTCCTCACCTAGCCCTCGGCGTTGGTCGACACAAGGATTCTGGGGCTTTAACTGTCCTTTCTCAAGATGATGTTGGGGGACTAGAAGTGAAGAGGAAATCAGATGGAGAGTGGGTTCTAGTAAGACCTACCCCAAATGCTTATATTATCAATGTTGGAGATGTGATTCAGGTATGTTGAGCGTCCTTTTCATTTGATACAATCATGATCATCCATTGATAAGAAAACCGATAATTGGGGTACTATTAATCTTCATGATGAGTACAAATATGATTTTGACCTTAGTAACTTTGATTGAACATATTGTGTGACTATGTTTTTTAAAGGCACTATCCCGAGCCAACTGGCATTGCGATTTAGATGCTTTTGTTCAGGAGGATAATCTTTGATCTAAAGTGTTGCTCCGGTTGAAACAACTTAGAAATTAGTAAAATGTGATGTACATAAATGCATGCAGCTAGAATGAAAAAGTGTCAGGCTGCACGGCAAAAGCCCGGCCTAGCCACGGACCGGCCAGACTCTGGTAGTGCCTTCACGCGGTCTGCGTGGACCTGTATTTAAAGAAAACACCTATCGGCCCAGATAAAAAAAGGGCAGCATCGGTCACACCTTGAGCCGGTCCAAATCCGGATAAAGGAAGAGAGTCTAGATGGGTTAATGATAAACGAATGCACATTTTCCTGCAGGTTTGGAGCAATGACAAGTATGAGAGCGTGGAACACAGAGTGACTGTGAACTCTGAGAGGGAGAGATTTTCCATCCCATTCTTCTTTAACCCATCACATGCAGTTATGGTGGAAACTTTGAAGGAGTTGACAAGCAAACAAAACCCTGCAAGATATAAGCCATACAATTGGGGAAAGTTTCATACCACCAGGAACATCAGTAACTTCAAGAAGCTCAATGTGGAAAATGTTCAGATTTATCATTTCAGAATATGAAACAGAAGAAATTAATTATTATGTATACAGAATAAATGGTGGAACTAAGAAGGCAAATGTGTAATGGTAATTTATCTTTTGGCTTGTTAATCCATCATACTTTGTAGATTTACCAACGATCTTGTCATCTAGGATCTCTTACTAGATCTAGCAATGTACCGTCGAGTATTAAAAATGCATGCACTCGAATTCAGATTTACAGTATTTAAGTAGCTAGATTACATTTTTCGGTATTGTCAAACAGCTTTACATCAATATTTCATGATCTATGATTTTTACTGTCACGTTTGATATCTGATTTTATACTGCTGAACTGCAAAGTATCATTTTAGAGACCCTCATGTATGAGGGTACTCCCAGGTACTTGCCTAGGTCTGCAGTGAGATAAATTTGACATCTAGCACTAATCTTCCGAGTTGTAAGCTTGTAAAAGTTGGGTTGAAACAAACAAAAATTCTACACACAATGCAAACAGGTAAAGGGACAAAAGATCCCTTGTCTCAGGCCCTTGCTAGGTGTGAAACATTCAGTAGCTTCCCATTCCATATAACTGAAGGCCTTGTGGTAGTGATACATTCCATTACCAAGGAAATCAAATTTTGAGGTAGGCCAATTTCCATAGCAATTTAAATATCCATTTTGAATTGTGATCGCATTTCTGTTATATTTATGTGCACAATAAAGAAAGTACAATTATTTTCAAACTCTCCTTAAAAGAGTTCATAAATTCGTATATTTTTAATATTTTCCTTATCAGATAAATTTGAATTTTGACAGCTTAAAGAGTTTGAAAACTTTGATAACAACCACGCGACATGGTCACTTGTACAACTCCTTTGAATTGATATCCAAGTTTATTGAGAAATTAGGCTTAAAGCATGTTTGGCTAAGCCACTTTCAGTCTCCATCCATGTTCGAGAAGTTAGGGTGCATTTGATTTATTATTTTTAAGTTGTTTTCAATTTTCAGTTTTGCAAATCATTGAAAACATGTTTGGTGAGTTATTTCTAAAAACGCATTTTTGAAAACAATGTTAAATTTATAACATTAAACTCAATACGCATTTTTGACATTTTGAGTGCTTTCAGTAAAAAATTTGAAAATACTAAAAATATGAAAAACAAGCGTTTAAATAAAAAATTATCTAGATAAATTTTAAAAATTAAAAATATAAAATTCTAACTAATAAATTTTAAATTTTTTTTAAAGAAAATCAAAATTTGAAAAAATCAAAATTTGAAATATAAAATCTAAAATTCTAAAAAACTAACATTCTAAAATAATATATTCAAAATTAAAAAAAAAAATTATGAAAATTTCTAGAAAAATAAAAAAAGCTAAAGCTCCAAATGATTATTTACATAAAAAATTTTAAAAAATATTTAAATAAACATAGATAAAAATATTTTCAACCCACATCAATAATTTTTATTTTTATTTCCTTTATTTGGAAGTCAATTTTAAAAAAAATAAAAATAAAATCTAAAATTGACCAACTTTAAAACATATATTACTTGATAATATATTAACATAAAATTATTTCATTCTACTAAATAATCAAATTTAATGAACTAAAATGTCAATGATTTTCAAAATATCTAGCCGAACATGCTATCTATTTTTTTGTTTTGAGAAATAATTTTTCAAATTGATAAACCAAACACATTTTTAGAATTTCTTAAAACAAGCTTTCAAAATAGAAAACTGAAAATAAACTCAAAACTGAAATACAAAACATACGGATCCTTAATTTTTTTCACAAGTAATTCAAAAAGAGAACTTATTTAATTTAAAACTACATCTTTATTAACAAGTATAATATAAAAAATGCATACCCATACATCACCTGATTATTAACCATTTGGCACGACTTTCAAAAGATAAAAAGTTATTTATGAAACTAAGAAGCTGATTTTTGAATATATTTGGATGATTTTCTGGGAGTGCTTTATTTGCTAGAAGAACTTTTAGAGGAAACTGACTTAATATAACTTACTCAAGAGGCTCTACAAAAAAGCATAAGCAAAATCAAGTCACGTCAGATGAGCTTTACCGTCAATCAGAAAGGCCAAGAAACGTATCCTATTGTGGCATTATTTCATGTACCAAGCACTAATATAAGTTAGATAAAAATAATTTAATCATTCAGAAGACATGAAAAATAAGTTCTCAATGTAAACTGTTTACTAGCATTTAAAAAAAAAAAAAAACAGTTTGTATTGTCAAGAACAAAATTTTGAAACTGGAGTATGCTCGCTCAGATAAATATATTCTTGAACCTAATGGATTCATACAATTGAACAAATAGACATACTGACATGTACAGGCGAGAGAGAGAAGGCAGGCACGATGCATCAAAGACTATTATCAAGTTGCAGCACCAGCGGGCAGCAGGCCTACTCACCTCTAGCAAAGAGTAATTAGCAGACTGATCCGACGCAATGACCATCCTCTGCCCCAGCAATTCTATGCTTTCTGATCTCCTGATCACGATTATCTTTGTTTACAAGTCTTTATTTTGACAACTGACAATGCAAGTTTCATCGCTTAATTACATCTGAACTGAAGTTCCATTCACAGGTTGCAAACCTTGAGGGCTTGTGGTTGCTAGAATTTAATTGAATTCATAGATCTCCAACTGCTTCTGTACATACGTCATCCTTCGCACTAGTGTCATCTGTCCGCGCATCATGAACAACGATATCTCCAGAAGTGTTATGCTCAACGCCTACAGCTTTTGCGTTATCCAAGGAAGCAACATCAACAGTCATGTTAGTGCATTCATTCCCTAGATCCACCTTTTTATCCCCTTCAACTACATCAAAGCCTTCAGCTAAATCCATCTGCACTGGAGCAACAGACTTCG
Organism: Fraxinus platypoda; assembly: GCA_903798405.1. NCBI lineage: Eukaryota > Viridiplantae > Streptophyta > Magnoliopsida > Lamiales > Oleaceae > Fraxinus > Fraxinus platypoda. The sequence continues at coordinate 14,532 of CAIGRT010034769.1, forward strand.
ATACAGATGGAGTTCTGTCAATTTCGGAATCAGCATTCAGTATGCAACTTGACGAGGCTAGTCCATTGGACGTGCCCGCATTTACATTTCGCAAGTCTATAGCTCCATTTTCTTTAATGTCACCTGATGCTTCAGTCATATCAAGCGGAAAATGAACTGGTCTTGATGCTGATGGAGAAGTATTGCTCATTTTGGGTTCAGCATTCCGTGTATCAGAATTGATTGGCAGACCTGTGCCACCTTTTGATTCATCAAGCTGACAGATATTGGCACATCTATCTAGGAACTTGGTTGTTGATAAAGAGTCATCAATAGACACTGGCTCTAACTCCATCACACTTGCATAATTATTTTTGTCCAAGGTATCATCTTCAGAACCATCTGGATTATTGAATGCAGCAGCACCTGTAGAAGTAAGGTTCTTCTCTATATCTAGGCCAGCATCCCCCAGAATATATCCATTCCGACTGAAGAGAACAGTCGATTCATCCCGATCAATAATTAATTGAGGAGCTGAAGTACAATTGGATGATGAATGAACTTCCATCCCAGCATCGACATTTTCGCTGGTCACATGATGCAACAGATCACTGCCCATGTCATTAGAGAGTGGACGCTTGCGCTTCAGTGCAGAGCCATTCTCATTGTGAGATGATACAATCCCATTAGGATAGAGGTCCTTGTGTACTAGTTCTCTATCTTGGTTGTCCATGATTGGTTTAGAGATCTGTTGCTCGATAGGATTTACTTTGAACTGACAGCTTTCAGGACCAATTAGTTCATTCAACTGCATCTGTAACCAAACTGCTAGAGAAACAGAATGATCACGAATCAAAGAATCAAAAGGTGGGCAGCGTAGCATATTAATCAAAGCTTGGTTATACTGAAACATGCTGATAGATGGTGTAATAGTCCCTTTATCACGGCAAAATTTAATGATTTTGAAAACGTGCTCACACAAGTTCCCCATTTTTGCCCAACTACAATCACAAAATGCATATTCTGAACCAGGATTCCATACTATATGAGTTGTATCTTGATCTTCCCGGTCAATAATCTTGGCACATTTATGTTCCATGACAACATTAGGATCTGGGATCTTCAATGATTTACGCCAAGCTGTTAAGCCACTCATCCATTCATCCTTCCAATATCGTGCAAAATCATCCTTACCTGAGTATTCATCAAGCCAGAAGTACGAGTGCACTTTGGTACCCAGCTTATTAACCAGCCAATCAGCACGTTGGTATACGGTTTGGTCCTTCTCATTCAACAACCTAAGCTTCAATTGGTTGTGATAAAACTCCATTGCTGCACAGGTCTCTAGGCTGGCAAGAGGAAGAGTTTTAAGTGCACTTTCCCACATACCTGATCATTAGAGTCCTGTTAGGAAAAAAAATAGAAATGTACTCGAAAGAGAGGAGAGATTTAGCTCTCATTGTGTAAATTAAATCCTTTATTGTATCGAATTAAGTTGATTTTTCCAACAATGATAACTGTGTGCTTAATATTCGAAGCATCTTATGAAAATATGGGAGATAGTCAGCATAGCAAAAAGTTAACCAAGGATGTGGTTTGCCACCAAGCGTTACTTCACCAGTTTCAGCAAAAGGCAAAAGCTACAGGAGATGTACCTAATGCATCTCAAGTATGACGATGCACGTGTGGTAATTCTCATTTTAGTGAGTGTATCTTACCTAGTCTCGGATACCAATTTGCCTTGAAGTAGTCCATGAAATCAGTTGCATCTGCAAAATCTTCCATAACATCTTTAAACATATTGGCACTGCCAGATCCTTTGCAAATTTTGTTTACTGATGGACCGAGCCTCTTCGCTATTTCAGCACGCATCTCCATTTTTGAGCATCTCTTCAACAAGTTTTTATGCCACGCATGACGAACCCGCCAAAAGCATATCAATACAGAGCATTCAAAGACTTCCCTGAATAACATGCAAAAAAGAAGAGACTCTAGGATTCATTCAAGTGATATTCAACCAAACATTTTTTGCACTAAGAAACAAAAAAAGGGAAGGAGAACATAACAATGCCAAAGTTCCGTAACTTTAACTGGATAACAAAATTCCAACAAATTGTCAGCAAAAGAGATTGAGCTAGTTGTTGAACACTTTTCAGATCTAAAAAGTACTAATTTCTAATATAGAATTGTTGTCACATAACAAATGCAACATTTCTATGTAAAAATTAGATATTTAATCATGTTTTCAAGTTCGAATCATCCAGTCATAATGGTTTTAATTTTTCTACATACGGAACCCTATATGCAGCAACATGGTGACCAATTTCACTAATAAAATTCCCAACCCACAAAAAGAAAAAGAATTGAGAAAGAATAATATACAAAGAGAGAAAGATAAAGGCTAACAAGAACAAAGACGATCATGGTGCAAACTTTAACTCTATTACAAGCTAAAATAAATATAAGACTCGTCCAAAACAAATAAACACTGTAAACCATCCACATCAACTGACTTCAGATGAAGACCCTAGGAGCAAACCTGATTGCCAGGACATCAGCCAAAGGGTCATCCACAATAAACCCAGCCAACTTCCATGTAGGATCTTTTGCACGAACTCTATTGAGAAGTGCCCTCATCCATCTATGTGTTTCTCCTCTAGCAAATCTAGGAGATATTATCCAAGCTACAGGAATAGCCTTGTTGTCTGAGTTGAACACAACAAGACTGTGAATAGGATACTGGATATAATTGCAACAGAATAGTGAAGTAAGATTTAAGAAATTAAGTGCTTTATGTACTTGATGAGTGAAAAACAAATTTAAGAAAAATGGAGCAAACCTTCAGCTTATTTGACCCAAACTTTGAATCTGATGCCAAGAGTCTTTGATTTCCAAACCGGATCAGCTGCTGCAACTGCCACTCTGTTTGAATGCCCAGGACAAAAGGTTCAGAATCAGAGAAATCTTCGTAAAAGAAAACAAGACTTTGGTGGCTTTCAACCCACATGCTAATGCTGACAGCATCATCTGCATCTAGTTCATATGTAGATCTTCGAATACTCCTCTCCTGTCGACGAACATATCTATGGGTCAAAAGGTCATCTCGGTTAGAAGGACCTCCTTGTCTCTCCACTGATTCATTGTGTCTCTGCATGATGGTTTCTACAGAGACCCCAACATAAAGGAGAGATAAGACACGGAGGCGGAGATCCTCTGAAATGTATGGAGCATACATAGCACGCGTTCCGGCAGCCTTCTTGTCCTGTGGGCCATGGCATGGCAACCCCTGCTTATCCACATGCTTATCTTGATTGTATATAATAAGTGCCACAGATGGCTCAGCAATTAGACGCTTAACGATAAAGTGACAGGTGCAGCCCCTCTTGGTATTTGGTCGACCAGCAGACTTGTTCTTTGGCACATAAGTACTCCTACTAGGTCGTACAATACCACCTTTTCTATGATCATCTGGACCAAATGAACACCAGTACCTATAGAATCAGTGCAATTAATTCACTGAATCAATCCAATGGTTATAAAGCAGATGGTGGCCAGTTTTATTAATGAGAAGACTATTGAGCTTACAATATATATTCGAGAATTCCATCGACTTTAGGCTTGTAAGTCATCTTGGGTGGCCGTCTCCTCCTAGCTTCAACGTGGAATCTAGTCGGGCAATGTTTATTGTTAGATTCCCCCCTAACAAAATCATCTACCCGGGTGAATGGGATGAGAGCAAGTCTGTCTATATTGTCGCGCCAACCTTCCACCTTAGACCACACAAGATCACTGGCAGAGAACTCCAAAGATGGAGGGTTCTGTACAGGGAGTGAAAGAATCTCGTCCCATCTAGCCATCTGCAAATAAGTAGAAGGAAAAGCAATAAAGAATCGAGATACAATATAACTAATTAACCAGTTTAAGTTTCATAAGCATCTAGGCAAGAGGAATTTCCAGGAAATTCAATCATAAAGGATTAGGAGAAGAGCTAACCAATTTCAAATAAGACAATAATGATAATATTAAAAATGTAATAATTTTTCCCAACAGCCTTTCATACTTTAAAAATGCCATATAATAACCCCATTATCAATTTCAAATGCATCTTTTTCAAGATACACAACTAAGTCATCATTCATCCATCAATCTCAGTCCGATTGCGAAGTCGATTCTTCACAATGCTCATTGCAGATAATTGTGTATTCAGTATTCAACAATTTAATTATCTAAGCAATTTAATTGATGAGAATGGAACTAATATTGAGAATTCAAGAAAGTCCTATTACATATGGCAATTCATTCTCAAGGAGATTTGCCTAATATTTCATAACAAAACAACTTAAAACTCAAATATACTATATTCCAAGCACAACTACTAAACTACATGATGAAAGAATGATGTTTTAGGCATTTAGAAGCCTGATGTATTACAGCTGATAATAAAAGATCTTAAGCACAACTAATTTTGCATCGACAACCATAAACACCCAAGTCATGACTTGCTAAATTAGCAGACGACAAATATCATAACCAATAAAATACAAATAATTAGCAAGTTTATGCATACTCCCCAAAAACTTCATGGGATAAAAAACAGAAAAAGAAAGAAAGCCTCCGGCATCACTTATCTGTTAGCAGAGTGCCTTTCTTAACAAGAAACGAAAAGCAACGTGCCCCTTCATATAAGAATGAATTTAGTATTGAACCATGTAACTTTAAAATAAGGGCAACAAATTTAGCTTCAGGGGCAGTTTGAAATCCATTTTCATGTCTAATTTAAGGCATTTGATTCATTCACATAGGCAAAAAAACAAAATAAAATACAGGAACACAGAGTAAAGAACATAATACTGTACGAAAAATCTTTTCAATTTTTTTCCGTTAACATATAAAGCCAAAAATACATGAATTCACCAGAAAAAATGGAGGACAAATCACGTACCTCTGAATCAGAATATGTGAACCAGGAAGTGAAGTGAAACAAATAATAAGCCCTAATTTCTGATTCTGTGAATTACTGAATATTGATTTTTAAGGTGCTGGGCTATTTATTGAACCAGGTTTGGGGCCCAATTCACGAAAAAAATCCAAGTCCAGGCAAGTTGACAAAAATAGCGTTAAATGAGACCCTACTTTCGAATTTTAATTTGACACTACTGCTAGTAGGCCTATCAATGGAACTAAAAATTTGTGTGGGTGAAAAAGAATTAAGATCTTAGCCCCTGTTTGTTTCTCATCATTTCAGCATAAAAATGAGAATTGTTACCGTTATATTCAAAGTTATGGGGCCCACCAAGAGAGAAACAAGTCAACAATGATGGTTGTGGCACTGTACAACGATCCTAATTATTCTAAAATGGGGCAAAAAAGTAGAAACAAACAGACACTTAATTTATTTTCTTTCTGAAATTTTTCATATTGTCTAATTTATTTTACTATAGTCTTATTGATGTGGTCAAGATGAAGAAATAAATTTCATTATTTTAAATTTTTGTTTATTTTTATTCTCTCCATCCAAGTTAAGTGATTATTAACGGATTAATAAAAATATATTGGATCGATATATT
>CAIGRT010034772.1:0-19753 GCA_903798405.1 Fraxinus platypoda
AATTTTTTTTTTTTTTTTTGGTCTTTCAATTTTTGTCTTATTTGTATCTAAATTTCGCGGGATTATTACGGTATGTCAAACGAAGTCGAAATACTGCATTTTTAATACCATTTCGAAGTACTCACGACCTAGTTTTCTCCATTTCTAACGGTGTGCAAAACGGCCAACCGTAGGGAAAGTTACCACTCGTCGAAGTAGGCCGTTCCAAAATATATAAATTATTTTTCTTATTTTTGTCTCAATTTTACGAGATTATTACGGGATATCAAACGAAGTCGAAATATTGCATTCTTATTACCATTTCGAAGTGATCACGACCTAATTTCCTCCATCCCTAACGGCGTACGAAACGGCCAATCGTAGCGAAAGTTACCACTCGTCGAAGTAGGCAGTTCCAAAATTGAGACAAAAAATATTTTTTTATTTTTATTTTTGGAACGGCTTACTTCGACGAGTGGTAACTTTCGCTACGGTTGGCCGTTTCTCACGCCGTTAGAGATGAGGGAAACTAGGTCGTGAGCACTTCGAAATGGTAATAAGAATGCAATATTTCGACTTCGTTTGATATCCTATAATAATCCCGCAAAATTGAGACGGAAATAAGAAATATCGTATATATATTTTGGAACGGCCTACTTCAACGAGTGGTAACTTTAGCTACGTTTGGCCGTTTTGTACGTCGTTAAGGATGAAGGAAACTAGATCGTGAGCACTTCGAAATGGTATTAAGAATGAAATATTTTTATTTCGTTTTACATCCCGTAATAATCCAACAAAATTGAGACAAAAATAAGAAAAGTTTAAAACCATTTTGCCTCAAAGGTTTGAAATAAGGGTATAAATATCAAATTTATAATGATATGGACTATTTTAGCAATGAATGTAAACGATAGGGACCATTTATGCTAATTACCCAGTTTTAGGATTAGCCACATTTTCATATTTTTCAAAAGAAGGGCACCTAAGGAGAACAAGGGAGAAAATCTAAGGGGGGAAGCATTTGTCTAGGCCATTAAAAACTCTTTCAATGTTATATCTCACCTTTATGTGTAAGGATTTAAAAACAAAATCCAATGACATTAAGGTGATTTAATATCCATAATTCACTTGGGTTTAATCTTTAAAAGAAAATTAATTTCATCTTGTGATAATTAAATCCAATAACCAACAAATGGCATTAGAGCTAATGGTTATTAAGAGCCTTGAGTATGTTAGTTTTTTTAAATCTTAGTGTAAAATGCATTTTTAGTATGGGTGGTGTTAGGTTTTATATGTAATCACTTTTGGCTCTAAAAATTTTATTTCATCATTGTAATGTATTTTATTTGTTGCATCTTTCTCTAGAAAAATTGTAAGCCGGCACTAGGGTTTTGTATATTTATTTTCCATTTTTTCTACACTTGTGTATTTGGAGAAGATGATGGGCTTTTCGGCTCCAAATATTTATGAAGTTGCCTTTTTTCATAGAGACTTGGATTTTGGAGTTGAAAACCCATGTCATGGAAATCTTGTTGAAGAAATGGAAGGAGATAGAGATGGAACATACCAGAAGCAAAATCATTGTAGGGTGGGCAGCATTGAGTTAGAGCATATTTGATAAAGCTGGTAAGTATGAATCTTGTATCAGATTTTGCTTTCATGAGATATAGCCAAGTAAAACGAGTATAATCGTCTAAGATTGTAAGAAAATAGCTATATCCAGAATAAGAAACTGTAGAGAAGGGACCCCAAATGTCAACATGAACTAACTGAAAATTTTTATTTGATTGACTATTTGATACAGGATAGGAAAGCCTCTTTTGTTTAGCTAAGGGGCATATTTCATATACATGATTTTGAGGAACCTTTACAGAAGAATCAAGATTACTAATTATTTGTAATCTTGCAGATGGAACATGTCCTAATCTAAGATGTCATATGTGAGAATTGCTATTACATGACTGAACTAAGGTAGTAGAAGAATAACCAATTAGATCAGTCATTTCACTCTTATTTGAAGTAGGAAAAGACAAGTGGTATAAACCAGATTTGACTTCAGCAAGCCCAATCATCCTCCATTTGTTCAAATCCTGCAAAATGCACTTGGATTGAAGGAAGAACAATCCAATAGAGTTATCTTTAGTCAATCTTGAAGCAGAAATGAGATTGATATTGAAAGAAGGAACAAACAATGCATTTTGTAGGGTTATATCAGAAGAAAGTATGACATTTCCAGAGAAAAAGATAAGGACAGATTGTCCATTTAGTAAATGAACTTTAGAAGGTTTGCTAAGCATGCTTATGGAACTGAAAAAGTGGGGAGAACAGATCATATGGTCTGTTGCTCCTGTGTCAAGAATCCAAGTGTATGAATTCTTTGAAGAAGAAATAGAATTACAGGAAGAGAATATACCTGAATCATTATTACAGGAAGTGGAGGCAACATTAGCTGTAGAATCAGTATTAAGATTGGAATTGGATAGGCTATTTGCTAGCGTAAGCAGATTTTTGATTTGCTTTTGAGAAAATATCATATTGGGAATGCTTGAATTTTGGTCCAATGAAGATACATTGTTTGCAATGGGTTGTGCATATGATGAATTTCCAGAGTACGCATTTATAGATCTTTTCCCTTTAGGACCTTTCCATCCAGGAGGATATCCAATGAGTTGGAAACATTTGTCTGCAAGATGGCCAGAATAGCCACAATGAGAACATACCAAGTCTGTTTTTCCTTTCTGCTTCGTGTATCTAGTACCAGTGAAGGATTGTCTTTGTGGTTGAGCAGCAACCATGGCATGAGAATCCAGGGAAATTCTAATACTGTTAGACAAGGATCTTTGACTTTCTTCTTGGAGTAGCAAAGAAAATACTTTGCTCATTGATGGTAGAGGGGATTGAAGGAGTAATTGACTTCTGATGGCTGAGTATGAATCATGCAATCCAACCAAGAATTTGATCACATAATCATACTGTTGGCGATCTATGAGATTCTTGAGAATATTGCATGTGCACCCACCAAGATTTCCACATTTACAACTTGGAATAGGTCGATAGCTGATGTATTCATCCCACAAGGTTTTAAACTCACTAAAGTACTTAGTAATAGTTTTAGAACTTTGAGGGGTTAATTACCTCAATAGTCACTGAACTTTACCGAAGGTTTCCATCAGGTCACTGAACTTTAAAAACTACGTGGTTAGTCACTGAATTTCGAAAATGCAACCTCATCCATCACTGAACTTTAAAAATCACCCCATTAGTCATTGAACTTTGCAAAAGTTTTCCAGATGGTCACTGAATCCAGTGACCACCTGGGAAACTTTTTACAAAGTTCAGTGACCCCGTAGAAATCTTTTGCAAAGTTCAGTGACTAATGGCGTGATTTTTAAAGTTCAGTGATGGATGGGATTGCATTTTCGAAAGTTCAGCGACTAACCACGTAGTTTTTAAAGTTCAGTGACCTGGTGGAAACTTTCGATAAAGTTCATTGACTATTGGGGTAATTAACCCAACTTTGAGAGATAAAACTGAGGGATTTTTCCAAAGAAAAGACTCTTGGACCATCACTTCTAAGGTATCTTGTTTTGAGTTCTTCCCAAATGTCCAAAGCAGTTGTAAAATAAAGAAGGCTGCCACGAATTTCTTTGGAAATTGAGTTCATTAACCATGATAGCACCAGATTATTGGCTCTTAGCCAAGCAGTTTGAATTCTAGGGTCAACATCAATTCTAGGTTGAAGTAGAGTTCCATCAATGAAGGAGATTTTATTCTTTACAGTGAGTGTAATTGAAATCGATCGACTCCATGCAATGTAATTCTCATATGTAAAGATCTCAGATACAAGAAGTGCTCCTAGATTGTCAGAAGGATGAAGATAGTATTGGCTCGAGGAATCATCACAAGGATTGGCCATAGAAGTTCTTTCAAGAGAATTTTCAGAAGTTTCAAAGGTTGCCATAGAAGCAAGAACCAAGAAAGATGTAAGAAACAGGATCAAGATGAAAAGATTTCAGCGGAAGACTTTTCTTTACCGCTCTGATACCATGTAAAATTTCTGTAACATGCAAAGCTTGAAAACAGAGAATTGTATGAATAGAGACTTGAGTAATTCTCATTCATTTCGTGTAATCTAATAGCTTTACAGAAGGGTATATTTATACACTTTATTTACTCAAGTAAATCTGTAACTAACTGAACTAACATAACTGTTTATTTACAAATAACAGATGAAGTCCTCTGTTTTGCTTCTAGAGATTTTAATTCTAACTTTTCTATGTGATTTTCTATATTCCAACAGGTGTCATCGTCGGAGGTGGTGCATGGTAGATTTGCTCGGGTTTGTGAAATTAGGTTAATCTTCACTTTTTGGACTTTAGATTAAAACTTTGGCCAATTTTATTGGATAAGGGCTTTTGTTTTTAAAAGATTGGAACTCAAAATAAAATTGACCCACAATATTGGATTGAACTACAAGTAAATTAAAAAAGTGGGCTGAAATGTGATTAAATGGAAAGATTTATCCCATGTTTGGTCCGGATTAAAATTTAATTTTAATCCAAGTTAAAGTCAAACAATCAATATTAACATCTTTCATGGGCCCCACAACTTTTCAACCACACATTTCAAAAACTTTTATTACAATCTACTAAAAATCTAATTTTAATCCCCACCAAATACCCTCTTAATTCTTGTTGCATTTTAAATTCTTAGGATGAGCCATAAGTAATTATAATTCATTTAATTATTGCTTTTATTGCTTTTATGGATGATGAATGAATGTATGTTTATCACATGCCATGTAGATTAAATGAAAAACACCTGGTGCACTAAAATCATATGCATTGGTATTGTACAATTTTTCCATCACTCTAAATTAATTAGAAGTGGTTGACAAAAATTATTTTTAATAATTTAGTGTCATTATAATTGTTTATATTTGATCGATTATTTATTAAATAAAAACCCAATGGTTCAAAATAATAAGTGGGAGAGGGTTTATAGACATGTATAAACATGTGGCCTCCTGTGTCATCCAATTTGTTATTAAAATATGTATGTCTAGCATCGAATTACATCGGTCTCCCTATAGGAATACTACAATATTTTAGATTAGCTGAAATTGGATCTTGAAATAAAATATTTTTAAAATGGAATAATGGGATGATTATCCTATAGATAACATCTCATATATTTCGGATATTTTAAAATTATTAGCGGAGGTTATTACACTTATATATGAAGTTTTTGAAAAACTTCCTATAGAAGGTTCCAACAAATTTATTCATAGGCCAAATAATAATCAATCCCCTTTTTTTTTTTTTTATTGTGGCATGAGATGTCTAACTCAATAAAATGAGTAGGAGGGTTTGGCCAATTTTATTGGATAAGGGCTTTTGTTTTTAAAAGATTGGAACTCAAAATAAAATTGACCCACAATATTGGATTGAACTACAAGAAAATTAAAGAATTGAGCCGTAATGTGATCCAATGGAAAGCTTTAATTCTTGTTGTATTTTAAACTCTTAGGATGAGCCATAAGTAATTATAATTCATTTAATTATAGCTTTTATCGCTTTATGGATGATGAATGAATGTATGATTATCACATGTCATATAGATTAAATGAAAATCACCCGGCGCACTAAAATCATATTCATTGGTATTGCATAATTTTTTCATCACTCTAAATTAATTAGAAGTGGTTGAAAAAATTATTTTTAATGATTTAGTGTCATTATAATTGTTTATATTTGGTCGATTTTTATTTAAAAAAAAAACCCAACGGTTTAAAATAATAAGTTTGAGATGATTTATAGACATGTATAAACCTGCGGCCTCATCTGTCATCCAATTTATTATTAAAATACGTATGTCTAGCATCGAATTACACTGATCTCACTATAGGAATACTACGTTATTTTAGATTAACTGAAATTGGATCTTGAAATAAAATATATTTAAAATGGAATGATGGGGTGATTATCCTATAGATAACATCTTATATATTTCGGATATTTTAAAATTATTAGCTGAGGTTATTACACTTATATATGAAGTTTTTGAAAGGCCTCCTATAGAAGGTTCCAACAAAATTATTCATAGTTCAAATAATAAACAATCCTCATTTTTTATTTTGGCATGAGATGCCTAGCTCAATAAAATGAGTAGGATGGTTTGGCCAATTTTATTAGATAAGGGCTTTTGTTTTTAAAAGATTGAAACTCAAAATAAAATTTAGGGAAAATTACCAAAAACCATGCATTTAGTTTGAGTTTTTAAAAAATCGGGTTTTCACTTTATTTTTCCATTTTTCAGATTTTTATCATTTTAATAAATTAAAACCTTAAATCTATTCAAACCCTAAATCTATCAATTTCTCTCCACCCTCTCACTCTCTCCACACGCCCCCTGCTCCATTTCTTTCCTCCCACCACAACCGCCTGCCGCCTCCTCCCACACCACCACTACCGACCGTCGCCTCCTTCCCTTCTCCCTCCTTGCTGGCGTCGCCTCCTTCCCTTCTCCTTCCCAGTGCCCGATACAAAAGCAATAAATAAAAAGTCAATCAACTACCTGGAAGCACACAATTTTTATCCAAGACAATTTCCAAATGTGAGCTGATAGTTCTTGCACAAAGATTTTATTTCGCTTTGCTCATCATCTACTCAGAAAATGACAAGTTGGGAAGACCAGTGCCCAATATCTCGAACCAACTGTCAATGTCCAATATTTTAAACCTCTCAAACAATTTTACTAACCATTTTTCCAAATGACCCAATAATCTCAAGTTCCCACCACCACCGCCCCTTCCCTCCCCCTCCCCCTGCTGCGATTAGTAATAAATAAGACTACATGAATCTCAAGTTCAGCCACAACAAACTGCTTCAGCATGCGATTTCCAAAAGCACGGGACATGGCCAAGACACCTCCAACCCTCCAAGTGCCCGATACAAAAGCAATAAATAAAAAGTCAATCAACTACCTGGAAGCACACAATTTTTATCCAAGACAATTTCCAAATGTGAGCTGATAGTTCTTGCACAAAGATTTTATTTCGCTTTGCTCATCATCTACTCAGAAAATGACAAGTTGGGAAGACCAGTGCCCAATATCTCGAACCAACTGTTAATGTCCAATATTTTAAACCTCTCAAACAATTTTACTAACCATTTTTCCAAATGACCCAATAATCTATTCTTCTCACACAGCAATTTCAAAATGTTTTGGAAGGAAGCACAAATTTATTTTGGGATTGGGGGATGAAGACTTTATGTGAACAAGTATTGGTGGTGTTTTGGGATTGGGGGGACCGGTGTTTGAGTGTATGTGACCAACTATATCAATCTGTGACCAAGTATTGGTGGTATAGTGGGATTGAGGGACATGGGTTTGCGTGTATGTGACCAACTATATAGTTATCTGTGGCTAACTATTTAACTGTGACTTTAAAATTTGTTAATCTGTGACCAACAAATTTTCTTAACTTGTGACCAATTAAAAATCTGTGACCTATAATTTTTTTCATTTGTGACCTCAAAATAATTTGTGACCAATTAATTTGATAAGTTGTGACCGAAAATTAAATTTTTAACTACTTAATAAGATATTCGTGACCTTGGAATCGGAGCAGTTACCGAAATTAAGTGGCGGCCAACGATCATCGGAAATTAGTCGTCGAAATTAAGCGCGGCCGGAGAACAGTCGCCGATCGTCGGAGTAGTCACCGGTCATCGGAATAGTCGCCGGAGTAGTGGAGGTGGAGGTGGAGGTGGGGTGGAGTGGGGTGGGTCAATTATATTATATTACAGTTAAATATTTAATTTAATAGATTAATTGTAAAATATAATTAATTAATTCANGAATTAAGCGCGGGCGGAGAATAGTTGCCGGAGTAGTCGCCGGTCGTTGGAACAGTCGCCGGAGTGGTGGAGGTGGGGTGGAGTATTTTATATTACAGTTAAATATTTAATTTAATAGATTAATTGTAAAATATAATTAATTAATTCATGAAAAAATCTGAGTTTTGTAAATTTAAACCTTGGGGTCTGATTTTTGATTTCGTGAAAGGTAATCCCCGACCCATGAATTTTTCCCTAAAATTTACCCACAATATTGGATTGAACTATAAGAAAATTAAAGAATTGGGCCTGAATGTGATCCAATGGAAAGCTTTAATTCTTGTTGTATTTTAAATTCTTAGGATGAGCCATAAGTAATTATAATTCATTTAATTATTGCTTTTATCGCTTTATGAATAATGAATGAATGTATGATTATCACATGTCATGTAAATTAACTAAAAACCACACGGCACACTAAAATCATATGTATTGGTATTGCCTAATGTTTTCATCACTCTAAATTAATTAGACATGGTTGAAAAAATTATTTTTAATAATTTATATCATTATAATTGTTTATATTTGGTCGATTATTTATTAAATAAAAACCCAACGGTTCAAAATAATGTGGGAGAGAGTTTATAGGCATGTATAAACATGCGGCCTCCTCCGTTATCAAATTTGTTACTAAAATATGTCTAACATCGAATTACATCGGTCTCCCTGTAGGAATTCTACGTTATTTTATATTAACTGAAATTGGATCTTGAAATAAAATATTTTTAAAATGGAATAATGGGGTGATTATCCTATAGATAACATCTCATATATTTTGGATATTTTAAAATTATTAGCGGAAGTTATTACACTTATATATGAAGTTTTTGAAAGACTCGCTATAGAAGATTCTAACAAAATTATTCATAGGCCACATAATAATCTATCCTCATTTTTTTTATTGTGGCATGAGATGCCTAGCTCAATAAAATGAGTAGGATGGTTTGGCCAATATTATTGGATAAGGGCTTTTGTTTTTAAAATATTGGAACTCAAAATTAAATTGACCCACAATATTGGATTGAACTACATGGAAATTAAAGAATTGGACCGGAATGTGATCCAATGGAAAGCTTTAATTCTTGTTGTATTTTAAATTCTTAGGATGAGCCATAAGTAATTATAATTCATTTAATTATTGCTTTTATCATTAGACTACAAGGTTATTAGGGTAGTCAGTTAACTAATGGATACCATAATCACACTCTACTGGTTGCTATTGCATTTGGTCTAATTTTTCAGATAAACTAGTCGAATTTTCAAACATTCGTAACTACTAAACTGACCTACTTTTGTAAAGCTTAATGATAGGTAGACGACTTATATGAAAAGGCTAGACGATGATGATGGCTAAAACAATTTATGATAGTTATTATTCTCAATTTTTCGAAAGATTAGGTAGACGACTATTTCCTCGTACTTTCTAATCATGTCAAGTTTTGTGTTCAGAAATAAGTGCGAAAGAACATTGCAGTCGTGAGAATCAACTCTTTACTATAAGAAAGACTATCCATGGTTTTCCAAAATTTTACAGGAATTTCTTCTTGAAAAATTTGAAATAAAATATAGCAGCAAAAATTAAACCTTATCTACAATTACATTGTAATTAAGCCAAATATTTCTCCAATTTCTCCACCTCTTCAGTACTTCCAATGTACAAGGGCACTCGCTGATGTATCTGCACAAAAATACAACAAAAGATCAAAACTGAAAGATGAAACCTATGGACAATAATGTAACAATTAGCAACAGGGATAAATTTCCTAGTATCATTTGACAGACCTCAGTTGGTTGAATATCAAGGACTCTGTTATGCCCATCCGATCCTTTACCACCGGCTTGTTCAACGATGAAGCTCATTGGTGCACATTCGTACAAGAGCCTCAGCTTCCCATTTTTGCTCTTTTTGTCTCTAGGATACCCGTAAATCCCACCATATAACAAAGTCCTATGAAAATCGCCAACCAAACTACCAATGTATCGAGCAGAATAAGGTTTACCACTCGGGCCAGGATCCTTGAGATCATCAATGTACTTCTTCAATTTATCATCCCACAACTGGTAGTTGCCTTCATTAAAAGCATAAATCTTTCCAGCCTTTGGTATCTGAATTTTTTCTTGAGTAAGCACAAATTCCCCAAACATGGGGTCCAATGTGAATGCAAATACACCTTTTCCTAAGGTGATCACGAAAATCACAGAGCTTGAGTACATGCAATAGCCTGCTGCAAGAAGATTATTTCCAGGTTGACACACATTCACAACACACCTCTGTTCCACATTGCCAAGCTGTAGGAAATCAGAAGGTACAAAATTCTTATTTTAGCTAGATTTTACTTATTTCAGTCTCAACTTACGGTACGAAAATAGAACTCAAGCCTATATGTATGTGATAAGAAATCAATTCAATACATTGAACCACGTTTTATATAAAAGCTTAACCTGTTAAACAGTGGCAATCAGATTCATTTCTCAATCTAATGTCCAATACATGCACAATTGTCATTAATTAAACGATATAGAATTGCAATATACCGTGGCAACATCGTCAACGTCTGCTAGGCACTCATCATTTGGGCTGTAAATTCCGAAAATAGAGCCAGTGGATACAGCAGCATCAATGTTGGATGATCCATCAAGAGGGTCAAAAACGACAATGTAGTTTCCCGAATAACTCTCCTCCACAGCCACCGGCACATCTTCTTCCTCAGATGCTATGATTCCTGTCCTCCCACTTGACCTCAAGCAATTAGAGAACACCTAAATAAAACAAATCAACCACACCTTCAACAAATTAATGTTCATTTCATGCCTTGAAGGCCCATCAAAACTAATTTGAATTGTGCTAATGACATATTAGT
Source organism: Fraxinus platypoda (assembly GCA_903798405.1). Taxonomy (NCBI): domain Eukaryota; kingdom Viridiplantae; phylum Streptophyta; class Magnoliopsida; order Lamiales; family Oleaceae; genus Fraxinus; species Fraxinus platypoda. The sequence continues at coordinate 10,742 of CAIGRT010034772.1, forward strand.
AAATCAGTTTCTAAAAGTTTAAACTAACAGAGATAATACCGTTTATTAATTTAAATTTAGTGTTCCGATGAACCCATAACATGGTAGTCAGATTCATTAAGATTTGGATTCAAGACTTTTGCCTCGTTGCACAATATTTCGTAAATGGATAACATTGAACTCAATGGACCTATATGCTCTATGTTACATTTTTATATCTAAAAGTATAAGTAGTTAGAGGGATTAGATTAGACGTTTATTCACACGTAATCTTTAACACGGACCTCGTTAGAGATGACATCAAGCTTTTTCTGATCCTCTCCTTGAACATTAACAGCACCCTGAATCCCAGTGAGGTTAGAAATGCTAGCCCTTTGAACTAGAGAAGCAATCTGCTTACACGCCATTGAAATACTCGAGATTACTATAGTGAGTTCAGCATCAATAGTACCAGCCTGTTCTTGCATCAACAGCCAGTTAGTCAATGTCTCAATCTGATAACCACTCTTCTTCTTTGTCTCCGCCTCCGTGGTCACCGCCATGCACCGGACTCCTCCACCACTTGCCACCCTCGTCCTCTTCCTTGCGCCACCATTCAGGGTCTTGGCATCCAAACCGCATAGCTGGAAGGGGGAGAAACGAGAGATAATGGACTGAGAACTTGAAAAGAGAAGATGTGATGCTGTTGAAGTTGCAGCCATGGTGATTTTTGTTGGCCGCTTTTACAGTTTTCTCTATCGAAAAATCTTGTCTAATTTGTGACGCAGGTTTGTAGCTTCATCTCTCAAATTTTTGTTTCGATATACTTTTAGATTGTAAGGCTGGTAATAATTTCTGGTCATCTGGTCCCACTTATCTTCCTCTCAAGTTGAAATCCGCTACGAGCAATGGCGTTTCTTACTTTGTTTTTTTATTCAACTTGGCTAACCCGCCAAGAGGATTTATAAACTTAGCCAGCCATGCTTGTAAGATAGTTTCAGGACCAATATTCCCAAATTGAGCCCTAATCTGATTGACAAGTTTAAGCTTACCTTTGTGTTAGTATCGGAATTTTTATGGAACTTTAAATCTTTAGAACATAAAAACTTAATTACTTTATTGTCAAAATTCTCCATGTCAAATGCGGAACATACTTTAATTCATTGGAAATAAATTCCTTATTAGTGAATCTTGATTCCAGATAAAGAGCATGTTTGATCCACATTTTAAAAAAAATTTATTTTTTCAAAACTCATTTTCAATCACACATTTTCAATAAAATAACATTACACGCAAATTCAAAACTTTTTCTTATTTTTTAACCACATATTTTCCATCACATCACATCATAAAATGCATTCTTTTGACAATAACGTGTATCAAACACCCCCTAAATCTTGAAACTCGAACTGCAATCTTTTCATATTTGGTATCTTCACTTTTAATCTTGAATTTTACCTCCTTTGATTCTTAATTCTTGTCCTTGGTTTTGCTTTTTGATCCATAACTTTTTTTTCTTGAATTCCTTCTTCTTTATTGTTAATTGTAGATTGACTGTTCTTGATTGTGAGTTCTTTTTTTTTTAATGGGATAACACAAAGAATGAGAAGTTATATATGAATTGGGGGTCATAACCCTATTTATATTTCCTTATGTATTCTACTCATCGTCAAATACTAACTCTAATGGATTCGGTCTCTACACATATAATCTGGCTCACACTTTATTTAGATGTCACTTTAACTCTTTATTAGATCACTTTAATTGGGTTTAACCTTTTATACACAATTAATTACATATGTAGGCCTACATGACAAATTAAAACACAACAATCTCGCACTTGAGCCACATATATTATCTTATAAATATGTATAATCTTATTAACTCAAAACTTTTGATATCATAACCAAAAACACATTTGAACAATCCCGTCCATCAATTATATTAACATAGGATCAAAATGTCTTCATTACAAGTATCATAACTAAACCTTCAATGGACACGTATATCAATACAATCAAATGACATAGATTGAGTGTGGATGTGTTGCATGAAAATTACATGTAATGTGATCCAAATATATTTATTTCCAACTAGTCTTACCTTATTATTTAATGAGATTAAACCAAAAACTTTAATCGAAGTGAAACTGAACTTAATACTTTATTTCTGCAGAATAAACCGAATATCTATAAACATAAAATGTGTCTGAATCAGACAATCACCAAATACAAACTCCCACTAAATTGGCATATCAATATCATCAAAAGATGCAACACCCATATGAGCAGTATGTTTATGAAAGACCTTGGTGGTAGTTCTTCATTAAGCGAATCCGCAATCATGGAGTTTGTCCTAATATGTTCTATAAAAACCTGACTACTTTGAATTCTTTCCTTAACAACTAGGAACTTGCTATCTATAAACTTTGACATCATCGAGCTCCTGTTGGAATACAAAATTGCTATGTCACAGAATAACTTAAGTGGACTTTTAATTCCATCCAAAATATGCAGCCCAGTGACAAATTCCGCAGTCATGTGATCAGATTCATAATATCCAATGATCTCCAATTGGTCTGATATTTTGTATGTGATCATGTAATATTTAGTTCTCTATAGATATCGAATAACCCGCTTGACTACTTTCCAAATATCTATCCCAGATTTAATTAAATATCTTCCCAACATTCCAATAATGAATATTATATCCGAATATGTGCAAATCTAAACATACATTAAACTCCCAATTGTTGAAGCATAGGGAATTTTCTATATTTCATGTTCTTTAAGTTTATCCTCAGGGCATTGATTTGATACTATACTTGTCTCCCTTAGTAATAGGGGTATCACCTAGTTTACATTCCCGCATCCAAAATCTCTTAAGAAATGTATCGATATAGCTCTTTTGTAATAATCCAAAATTACCCTGAGGACAGCTTCGGTGTATGTGTATCATTCATACAAAAGAGGCATCACCATGATTTTTCATTTCAAATTCTATGACAGAAATCTCTTGGTTTCGTGTAATAAGTCTATATCATTGCAGACAAGCAGTATGTCATTAACATACAATACCAAAAAAATATGCTTACTCCAACTGAACTTGTGATATATACAATCATCAACTGAATTCATCTCATAATCAAACGAGATAATTATTTGATAAAATTTGATATACTATTGACGGAAAACCTGTTTAAGCTCATGGATTTCTTAATTTATAAACCATCAGATGTAACTCAAGATAAAAAAATGTCACAAGTGTCATAATAGTCCTAAAAGAGTCTTTCGTAAAAATCAGAGAGAAAGACTCTTTAAAGTCAATGTCTTCATTTTGAGTAAAGCCATTTGCAACAAGACGGACGTTATATCTCTTCACATCACCTTTCGAATCCCTCTTAGATTTAAATATACATTTACAACCAACGAGTTTCACACCTTCGAGTAATGGGATGAGTTCCCAAGCGTTATTGTCACCTTATGGACTTTATCTCTTTATTCATGTCATCAATCTACCCTTGAGAATTGTTCATTTGCATGACTTGATGAGAGTTGATTGTGTATAGAGGATTTTTTAAGATTGTCTTGATCCGTAATTACTTATTGAACAAGGTCTGAAGCAAGAATTTGTCTCTGGTCTTAATCATTTGCAATTGCAACAGAAGAAATATATACATGTTTTTCCTCTAAGATAAAATTCTTAATCTTATAATATTATCTCCTCCCGCAAACTCTACATTTTCAAGGAATTGGACATTTTCCGTTTCGAAAATTGACTTGATAGTGGGATCTTAAATTTTTAGCCCTTTGACCTTTTAAAGTATTCAATAAATTAGCAACTAATGATTCTAGAGTTCACTTTATTTTCCGATGGTCTATAAGGCTTTGCCTTAACTTGACAACCCTAAATGTGCTTGTGCTTCAAATTAGGTTTATTGCATGTCCAACACTCATAAGGGATTTTGATAGTTGCTTTACTTAGAACTTTATTTAGAATTTAAGCCTCAATCTTTAGTGCTTCTTCCTAGAGAGATTCTGGTAAAGTGAAATGACTAATCATACTCCTTACCATTTCCTTAAGTGTTTTATGCTATCTCTCGGTAACACTATTCATGTTAGGGGACCCTAACATGGTGTATTGTGGGACGATTTCACATTCCTCTAGAAATTTAATAAAAGGCTTTGAATATTGTTCTCATGATCCGTCATATCTGCTATAGTATTCACCACCACGGCCAGATCGACTTATTTTATTTTTTTGTCGAGTTGATTTTCAACTTGTGTCTTATAAGCATTGAATATGTCCAGTGATTGAAATTTCTTATTTATGAGATACAGGTAGTCATAGCGAGAATAATTGTCTATGAACGTAATATGTAACTATTGATCATTCCAAGAAACCGAAGGGAATGATTCACAGATATCTATATGAATAAGTTCTAAGACGTCCGGAATCCTATTGACACCTAATCTCTTTATGTTTGTCTATTTCCCCTTAATGTAATTAATACAAACATTAAAGTCCACAAAATTAGGGGATCAAAAATTCATTCTGACACAAGCTCTTCTTTTCTCCTTTGAAAGATGTGACATAATCGCTTGTGCCATAATGAGATGAAATTCTCATTCGGTAATTTGTGTTTAATACCACGTGAATTCACATGTAAGGTTTCTTTATAAGAGACAACTGTATTAAGCAAAAATATAGATTATCATAATCGGATAAAGAACTGGTACTCACAATATTTGAATTAAGAAAATGACTAAATTGACTATTTTCAAATGAACAAGAGTAATCGAATTTATCCAAAGTAGAAATATAAACCAAATTTTGTCTAAAAAAAGGTACCCGAAATATCTCTTTCAAATCCAAATAATAATCGGTCCTTAATAATAACCTAGAAGTCCTTATAGCTTCAACTTTAACTGATTTTCCATCGCTCCACATAGATGAATCTTTCAACATCAATTGGCTTTCGTAGTTCAAGAAATCCCGCATAGACACACTTATATGAGTAGTGGCACTAGAATTTATCAACCAAATGTATCTTGATATTGAAACTAAATAATCAAAACAAACCAAAGTAGAAGTGTACTTTTCTTTAAACAACATGCTTGGTATTTAGTATAGTCTCTCTCTAGGTGACCTAATTTTTTTTTTACAAAAGTAACAGCAAGATAATTTATCATTTTTCAGGCTTTTACTATTTCTTTTGAATTGAACCGGATACAACTTCGTTATTCTTTAACTTATCCTTAGAGGTACTTGTCAAATAAGTACTTTCAGTTCTCTCTTACTTTAGCATTTCTTCTTCTTGCACACAATATGAAATGAGCTCATTAAGAGTTCACTCCTCCCTTTTGACAGTAATAATTGACCTTAAATTAACTGAATTGTGTAAGGAGAGAAATCAAAACCAAATGCACGAGCAAGTCATCAAACAACTCAAATTTCGATGTCTTTAGTTTTGAAGTAGGATGAGACATATCCATGATGTACTCCCTTATGTTTTCTTTAGCCTTATACTTTAGTGAAATCAAGTTCGCCAAAAGCGTACTAGTTTCGACATTTTCGCTTTTTGCGAAGCGTTTTTCAAAATTTTTAGAAATTCCTTGGCAATAGTTACCTTTTCGAACACAACACCGCTGGATGTCGCTGGAATTTCACGCTCTATGATCATAAGACTTATGCGATTTGAACGATCCTACTTATCCGAGTCCCATTTTATTAGCGGAAATCTTATCTGTAAGAGTAGTGGGTTGTTCAGTTCTTAACGCAAGGTCTAGATTCATGCCGCAAAGAACGATACAAACATTCTCTTTCTAACCTTTAAACTTTCGTTCAAGCACATGAATTGAATTAATGTTGGCAGATATTGCAGAAATGGATGGATTAACTGAATATAGAATTTAAACATAATTAACATGTTCACATGGAAATCCATATTGAGCAATCAATAAATTCAAATAATAATGAACCCCATCACAAGAGACCGGACACAACTTTAACATTTAGTCTTTGAACAGAAATATCAACTTATAAGTGTTACTCTTGGTATAGTAATCAAATATTGACAATAAACTATATCAAATATTAAGTTTATCTTTGGATTGACTCAATGTTCACATAAAAATAAACTCTACAAGAGTCACATATGTGTGCAAATAATTCGACCAAATATTGGCATTTCTTTGAGTCGGCGAGTATCTGCATGAATTACGTACACACAACATTCCTAATTTTTCAAATAAATTAGTTTAGACAATAGAGGTTACTTTGGTAACATGTTATTTCAATTAATCTATTTTAGAAAATTAGTAATCCAAAATAAACTTTAAGTACTAAGATTTGAAATTTAATTGCTCCTTTACCCTTTTAAATTTTATTTTTTCTTTCTTTTCTTTTAACAAAAAAGAAATTCTCCAATAAAACAGCGCTGCTTGGGCACTGCCCAGACATCGAATGGGAGCTGCGATGCTACCCCATATTATCGCAATACAGTGCCGCAGCACCCAAACGCGGTGCTGCATCGCTGCAGCAATGTTGTAAGTCCGAAAATTTTACCAAAAATTCCAAAATTTTGAAGTCTAGGGTTTGAAATTCTCATCTCAAATTTTATAAAATCAAAGTATGAATTTCAGTTCTAAAAAATTTCCAAAATCTAAATTTTTTGAAATTTAGGACTAAAACTCACATACCAAAATTGAGGAATCCAAAGCATGCATTTCAACACAAAAATTATCTCTTTAGTCTCAATGATTTAACATGAAGTTGGTTCTGAGATTACCTGTCAGAATTTTTATGAAACTTTAAATCTTATGAACGTGAAAACTTAATTATTTTATTGCCAAAATCCTTCATGTCAAATCACCAAGGAAATTATTAACTGCAGAACATATTTTAATTCATTGGGAATGATTTCTTATTACTGAATCTTGATTCTGAATCTTAAATCTTGAAACTTGAACTGCAATCTTTTCATGTTTAATCTCTTCACTTTTAATTTTGACTTTTGCCTCCCTTTGATTCTTTAATTCTTATCCCTGGTTTTGCTTCTTGATTTTTAAATTCCTTATTCTTGATTGTTAATTGTAAATTGCATATTCTTGATTGTGGATTTTATTTTTATCTTTCTTTTAAATATACTTTCTCTTTCAATTCTTATGTTGATAGGGCACAAAGAATGAGAAATTACATATGAATTGGAGATCATAACCCTATTTATATTTTCATATATATTCGGCCAATCGTCAAATATAACCCGAATGGATCCAGTCTTTACACATATAATCCGACTCACACTTTATTCAGTGTCCAAAGCCCATAACTTTAATTCTTTATTAAATCACTTTAATGGGGCTTAACCTTAAGATAGTCTTTTATACACAATTAACATATGTAGGCCCACATGACAAATTAAAACCCAACAGTTAGCCTTGACATCTTCTATTATTATCATTGTTTTGCAATTTTACTTTATCTCATCTTCCTGTCCCTATGGTCAATAGAATTCAATCACCTCTCTGTCCACCTTTTATGGTACCAGCACACCAAAACAACATTAAAATGTAAGATTGTAACTCCAATGGGAGGTATAGAGATCTTATGAACTCAGACGATCAAGTCAAATGATAAAATTTGGGTGTACGAAGACAAGTTGAGAGTTTTGGATAAAATTTTAGATTTCATGTACCTTAAATTTGCATATGCATTTATAGAGTTCAAGGTGCATAAGGCGTTCTAACCTCTTGGACGGGCTTTTCCCCTCCATATGTCGACAGTGAGGGTGGCTAACTCATCATTGTCACATACCTCGCTGCACTTACCCAAAGTAGGTGGTTGATAAAGCTCACTTCCACTTACGGTTCTGTAGAGTTAACTATAATAGCAATTGTAAGGGAGCGTTGATTGCTTCTTCATGCCTTGTCCCATCCAATCATTCATATTTTCTTGTTGAGATGAAATGATGTATGACAAATTAATTTGATGGCGTGATACATGCCCCACTAAGAATCTACCTCAATAAGTGATACCTATCACATGATATTTAGGCAAAGTATATATCTTCATCTTGTTGCCCTACGTTTGTCACTTGAGGTCCTCCTCTTCAGACCCTAAAGGGCTTTATTCTATGAGCCAAGCACTTGGCTTCGACTTGTGCTTCCTGGTGGTTTGAGGTATTAACCCAAGTCCTAGACGCGTTAGCCTAAGACATTGTCTCAAATCTTCCAAGTTACTGGGAAGATGGAGGCTTGACCTAATCCTAGGCCTAAACCCTAGGCTCGAATCGTCCATGTGTACAAGTTCTCCTTACAGCTTCCACGTGGAGATGATTGGGAGATGGAGGCATTACCATGGACTGGGCAACAGGGATAAATTATTAATTTTATATACTGAACTGATATATAGAAAAAGATTCCATTTTTTTTAACCTTTAGAAATTTTAATTGGGCTTGGGTAGGGTTGGACTAAAGTCTAGACCTACAACTTCCCTTGGCAAAACAATAGTCCCCATGTCCGAAGCTAAAATTCATGTTAGGTTTTGGTTTGTTTCTGGGTACTTGCTTTCCTCCACACAAGTGACTAAGACCACGTGATGTATGGGATGTAAGCAAGTATATAACCATAATACCAAGATTTTTAGAATTCATGATTTTTCACATATAGATTAATTGATCAAGAAACATAAATTGATTCATAGTAATAGTTGAAAGATTTAAATCTGCAAAATAGGAACTAATAAAATCTAGAAACTGTTCTCTCTCTTTTCCTCACTGTTATTGAATTATATNGATTAATTGATCAAGAAACATACCTCGATCCATAGTAATAGTTGAAAGATTTAAACCTGCAAAATATAAATTGATGAAATTTAGAAACCGTTCTCTCTCTTTTCCTTTCTGTAATTGAATTAGATAATTTGATGGGTTTCATTCACTTTTATAGGCAGAGAGAGACAGTTCAAGAGTCATGCAGTCCAAGGGTCATGAAAAAACTATTCACTTTCCATCAAAATGGATAGCTATAAAAACTGTCACTTCTCAATGGACC
>CAIGRT010034775.1:0-10533 GCA_903798405.1 Fraxinus platypoda
GGCCACCAAGCTGAGTGACAGCATCTACAAATCTTTCATGGAGCTCGGCAGTCCAGCGGAGTCTGGGCTTGGGATCCGTGGTGAGAACAAGGCCTGCCTCCCCAGCCAAGTTGTTGCCATCTAAGGGCCCCTGGTATTCTCCTCCACTCCCATCTAATGGAAGAGACATTGAAGAATACATTTTTCAACAAAATGATCACCACAAAGAATGAATTTTTCTTTGCAAGATGTGGATGAACAGGGCCTGAAGGGCCCGAAAAGTGGGGGTAGAGGATCAGTTTACGTGGTTAGAAATGGTGTTTTGGAGCAAATGGAGTGGGTTTGAGATATAGAAATTAGAAAGTACGTACTGAGTGTGCTGGTGTAAGAACAGAAGAGGACAGCAATCTCTCTCTCTCTCTCTCTCTCTCTCTCTCTCTCTCTCTAGCTATGAGAGTTCTTCGAGGACAGTTGGAATGTCACATTCCAAAAATTCAATTTTTATTTAATTGTTTGATACGAAAATGAAAATAAAAATAAAAATGAAAATAAAGTTTGAATTCTAAGGTACAATCGTTTTAAATTTATTTTTTGCCAATTTTATGGAAAATGCATTCCAATGGGTATTTGAATTTTTATTTTCTAATTTACTTGGAATTGAAAAGTCTTTCCACCTTTGTCAATCAAACGAACCCTTAGAGTTAAGCTATTTGTACACTTATTATATACGCCTCGGTATACACCATTTGTGTGTCAAATTTTTGACCACTAACTGAAAATAATCATACTACATAAACATAATGATAGATATAATTCTTAACAAAATATCACACGACGATTTATCATTTGACTATTTAAAACACAGCTTTTTCAATCAGTCACATCTTACCAACTCATATTATGTCAACCATTATGTCACATATTTTCTGATAAAGTAAGCATTATTCAATTGAAAAAGATGATATTAAAATCAATATACCAAAATCTAACAACTCACATGAGTATATATAGCATGTTGCAACTTTTACATAACAATCAACGTTAAACGACTCAGTATGTTTGAGCCCCATTTTTTCTTGAGAATACATTTTAAAATAGTAGATTGATTCAGAATGTGTGGTTAAAAAATAAGAAATGTTTTTGAATTTGGTGTAATATTAATTTATTGAAGCATGTGTTGTTGAAAAGAAAAGGGGGAAAAATGTATTTAAAAAAAATGAAAATCAAACAAGGGCTAACATAATTTTTGATCGATTAAAGTGTCAAATTGCTAAAAAATAATAATAATAATAATAATCTAGCTATAGTTTTAACTTTGGTTAATTAACACATAATGTCCTTACCATTCACGATTATTGTGGAAGACGTTTTTACTTTTAATTTTTGGAATTTTCACCATTATTTCCACACTTCTTTGCGCAAAATGCCATTTCATCCCTTTTTTCAACTAAAAGTTGTGAAATGACAAATATACACTTTTATTTAAATATAATAAAAAATAATAATTAATTACAATCATAGTCCCAAATGTTTTTAAAAAGTGTAAACGAGTCCCAAATAAATTATTTAAAGAATAATTAGTACATAATGTTTCTATTTTTCACTATCATTGTGAAAAACGTCAATACCTTTCAATTTTTAGCATTTTCACCCTTAATTAAACATTTGATTACTCAAATCATCATTTCTATCCATTTTCATCCAATTTCTCAATAAAAAGTTATAAAATGATGAATATATCATCATATTTAAATAAAAAATAAATAAAGAACTAATTACATCCATCCAATTTTTTTTAAAAAAAAAGTGTAAATGAATCTCAAATAAATTATTGAAAAATTAGAAATAATTTATTTTATTTTTTTAGAAAAAAGTGCAAACAAGTCACAAATAAATTATTAAAAAATTATTTTTCTTTATTTTTATTTAAATATGAGCGTATATTCATCATTTCATAGCATTTTATTGAAAAATTGGACGAAAATGGATAGAAATGATGGTTTGCGCAATCAAATGTCAATTAAAGGTAAAAAGTCAGAAAATAAAAGGTATGGACGTTTTTTTTATAGTGAAAGGTATGTACATTATGTTATAATTACATTTTTAATAATTTATTTGGAACTCGTTTACAATTTTTAAAAAAATTTGGGATTATGATTGCAATTAGTTATTTCTTTTTCTTTTTTGTTTTATTTAAATAAAATGGTATATTTGTCATTTTACAATTTTAATTGAGAAAATTGATGAAAATGACCTTTGTGCAATGAAGAGTGAAAATATTAAAAAAAAAAAATAATGACGTTTTCCACAATAATTATAAAACGTAAGGACATTATATGTTAATTACTCTTTTAACTTTCATTTAAAAATTGAAGTTGAAAAAAAAATGCATGTTCATGAAACGTATCCTTTTGCATCAAATCATCACCGACAGCACTAAAGTATTACGTGAGCACTTGTTTAAGACGGATATGCATATATAGCCTCTGTTTGGTAGTCACTGAAAAGAGATTTCTGGACAAAAAAATTAATTTTAAAATAGTAATTTTTTGGAGAACGTGTGATTGGAAAGTAAGAAAAAATGAGTCTGCGTACATGATATATTATTGAAAATGAGTTTTAAAAAAATAGATGATGTTATAAATAATATGATTATTAGTGAATAACAATTACACACATGCAGTCCTAGTAATTATTACAATTGTGTCTCTAATCTTTACCTATAAATATGAGATTTTGATTCTTAATATAATACACACAAGTCCATTGATATCTCTCATGTTGATTCTTAATATCATCACGAGTATCTGTAAGCCAAAGTGAATTAGTTAGAATATAGTAAATTTTTATAAGAATAATTATCAATCACGTGTATCAAAATAAATTTGGTCACACATGAATTTTATATATACAGTCCGGCCAAATTTTTTGTTTACAAAAATCTGAAGCTGTCAATTCATGCCACATCATTTCTTTTACTTCTGTCGTCATTACTTTAGCTAGGAAGCAACCATTTCTTTTAGGGTTTCATTGAATTAAAATTCATTTTTCTCTGTCCTCTTATTAATCAAAAATTCGCTCAATAAAATAATATTACATATAAATTCAAAAATTTTCCTTAAGTTTTAACTACACACTCTCTAAAAAATACTATTTCAAAATCAATTTTTGTCAAATAATGGAGCTCAAACGAGGGTTAAATTCTACCACATAGTTGACAGATTAAAATCAGATTTTAATTTAAATCAAAGTCAAACAATCAATATTAATAACATCTTTCATGAGTCCTGCAGCTTTTCAATCATACATTTCAAAAACTTTTATCACAATCTATTAAAAATTTAATTTTAATCTCCACCAAACATCCTGAAAGAATTCATGTCAATTTCTCTCCCAACTGTCGACTTTTACCATGTGCAATTTTGCCCTGAAGTAAAAGGCCCGAACCTGCCGCCTGCTTTCAATTCGCCAACAAATTGCAATCAGTTTTTGATAGATGACAAGTACTTTCCTCTTCAAGATTATTATATTATATATTATAGTAATTTAAAAGTTTGGTGCACTATAATTATGGAATATGTTCAATACTTTATTTTTCAAAAAATATATATGGTTATGATGATATTGAATATTCCATCTGTCTTCAATCTGATTAGATGTTCTTAGATGTTCTTTATCAACTTTAAATTGATAATTTATCATGTTGTTCTTGAAGAAGCACAAATATGCAATGATTAATATTCTACTAGAAAACATGTTCTTGAGGAGTTAATATTTCTAAACAATAGTTTGTTGGTATTTCTGAAGTAGCACAACATTCTTTATATTCTAAAAAAATATTAATTGCTATAGAAGAGTATGATATTACAATTTCAATATTCCAGAAGAATATTGATCAATTTTATTGCAAATTCATGAATTAAATTATCTCATTTCTTTATGTGTCCATTCTTCTGGATATATATTTATATATTAATGTTTTAGTTAGATTTTAATTACTTACGAAGAGTATAATTAAATAAAATCTAACATCAATTATGTTTTTACTCCTGAAAAGTAAATTTTTACATAATTTATATTTTAAATAATAATATGTTATTGCTCTCAAATAGCATGATATTGAAATTTTAATAGTCCATAAGAATATTAATCAATTGCTTTTGAAGAAGCAATAGTAAATACAATGTGCTCCCTAAGTAGTACACGTTTCGAAAAATATATCATTTTGAGTTAGAGTTTATCCTTGAAGGAAAACGTACAACTCGTGTCATGTGGACATTGATTCTTATATAATTATATCATTGTTCATCATATTTTCGTGAATTGATTATGTCATTTGTTTGATTGAATAGTTATTCAAATGACAAATATTATATTGAACTAGAAGTTCAGTTACTTAATGTATTATTGTTTGGCATGACCAATTGGATCATCACTGGATCAATAATGATGCGAAATTGTGAATTCAAATAGATATTAAACGATGAACCACAAGATTTTTCAATCCAATGAATTAATGTACGAAATTTGTTCTTTTTATCGAAAATTGATCATTAAACATCATTACCTAAAATAAGGATTGATATAATTCTGAAAATTAATCAGGGTGATAATAGGGTCTCATCATCTTTCACATTAACCATTTAAATATTATTTGTATTTAATAAATTTGATGCAAATACTAGATGATTACATGGTGTTTGAAACCTGAAATTTGCGAAATTATTATTCAAATTATGAGCATAATTTTTATATAATATAATCAAGACTGTGTCTCGTTAATGTTAGTAGGCATAAATCTCAACATTGTAACAAGTGTTAGTTTGAATGTCGATAAATGATTTAACATTATTGTTTGTTAAACGTCTTCAATTAATTTAATCGAGAACAAAATGATTTCCATTTCTATTTAGGGAATATTATTATATATCATACCAACTTCATAGTTCTCCCTGTTATAATTAGCATATGGTCAGAGCTTAATTTTTCCATTTAATTATTTTGATAGTACAGTATATATAAAATTGATCCACAACAATGCACTGAAATGTAAAGTAAAGAATGCTAATAATGATTGAGTAGTTTGAAATGTATCAATATCTAAATTTTCGTAAAAGATAATTCGAACTAAAAGTTCGAAAGATAATTCATTTAAATAAATGTATTGATCAAAGAAATCAACAATATCTTACACATCAACTTTAAATGTTCTAACTCGAATTAATGTCATGCAGGACAATTAATTAAATATTGTATTTGATAAATTTATGACATGCGAAAGTGTGATAATATTTGATTCTAATATAAAAATCTCCAAACAAAAATGAAGCAATTAATAAAGATGATCCTATTAAGGAGGCATATACTCTTGGAATATAGACATAAAAAATGTAAAATCCAAAAAAAGGTTAAGGTACTTGAAATAAGGGAAAATTGCAGCCCCGATCCCAAACCTTTGCATTTGTCGCACACTTTACCTCAATGAGGGTCCAAATGAATGAAATTCATCCACTTTTCCATTAGTTGACCCAAGAAAAAGTATTTTGACCATATTTTAGCTATTTTAAAGGGGCAGAATGGTAACTTTACATTTTTTTAATTATGAACATTCAAAATATTAAATAAAAAAAAGAAAAGAAAATGAAGTTTTCTTCTTTCTCACCACATCAAATACCGGACCAAACCCATTTCACCACCGTCGTCGTCGACACCGTCTCCAATAAACCACCGCATGTACCAACCATCACTATCACTATCACTATCACCACCACTACCACAACATCCTCAAATCCATTAAGTCCTCCATCTATATCAATAGTCCATGCATTCAAATCTTTCTTGGAAGATCCGTCTAACGATTGTGAGGCCTCCCGCCTGTCACTCCCTTCCGCCGTTGATCAAGTTCTTTGCTTTCTCTCTCTATATCACACACAAACGTTTCAATAGTAGGCGATTGCTAGTTATCTCTGCATAGAAAGATCCACACAAAATTAATAGCATGATTTTTAAATAGGTATGAGGTGGTTAGGTACCAGTTCAGGCGGAATTTAAAGAGGGTAGGTCTATAAAATCATTAAATCCATCGTTCAATGGAGGAAATTTTAACCCACTAGTGTTTATTTTCCGGCAATGATACTCGTCAGAGTATTCACGGGAGTGTTCCTTTTGGTGGAGATTTACTGTACTGTTGACCCGTACAAGCACAATGCAATATCAGAATTCCCGGAGTTTGAGGCGTTTAAGGTTGAAGTGCTGGCATGGTCTGAAATTAAAAATGTTAATTTTGATGTTGTTTTTAAAATGGATTTTGAATCTTGTGAAGATTAGGTACGGTACCAAAAGATTTTGCAGCAATTTGTGGTGGGTTTGGTTGGTATCGAATTTGGCGCGGCGTGGCGCGGCGTGGTATAGTGGGGAAGAAGAGTATAGGAGGTCCCAGGTTGTAGTTCTTTTCTTTATTTTATTTTATTTTTGATTTAATATTTTAAATGTTTATAATAGAAAAATATAAAGTTATCATTCTACTCCTTTAAAAATAGTTAAAATATGGTCAAAATATTTTTTCTTGATCAACCAATGGAAAAGTAGATGGATTATATCCATTTGGACTCCAACTACGAATTTATCAAAGTTTTGGAACCTGTGATGATACAAAATGAATGTTGAGGTAAAATTTACGATAAACGCAAAGGTTTGGGATCGCGACTGCAATTTTCCCTTGAAATTATGAAATGTGAGATATCTCTATATATTCTATTGTTATGCAAAAGAAATAGAATTAAAAAAAATAAGAAGTTGTTGACAATACTTTTGTACATGATGCACTGTATCATATATGAATAGCGAGGAATAGAAAAAAAAATAGTCGAAGTATATCGATCGAAAAAATAATGGTCAAATAAATGGACGCAATCTTACAAAATTGAATTTATTAGAGAAATATGAAGTTTCTGTATCCACAGTCCGAATAACTAAAGGTGTATACTTATGTGAAATAAAAATAGAAAAAGTAAAGCGTAATATGAAATGTACACTCTTTACGTAATGAATTTCGCGAAAATTTGTATAAATAGACAAGTTATAACATTGTTGATATAATCACAAGTCTCTACCTTATTAGCATGACAATGCATGTAATTTGATATGCATAAAATAAATTTGATTAGAGCCAACTCATCTGACAAACGAAGAAAATAGATTGCTGTAAAATGAAATTAACATATTAAATAATAATTAATTTTATCTTTATTCGGTAAAATAATTTTAATAAAAAAAATCAATTAAAAGGTATCAATAGCAGAGTAATTTAGTCACAATTGGAGCCACGAAAGATTATCTAAATCAATTCATTTCTATTTGTTTGTTGATCTCGATATTTTTCTTTGTTGGGAAATGAAGTAGGCAAGAAGAAAAAGGTATCACACTAGTATTACCTTTTTATGACATTTCTAAATTCAGCTTTAACTTTGTTTTGTCTTTTCACGTCGAGTATTAATTTATATAACTAGAATTTGACTAAGTGAAATTCCCCACAAATACTCATAGCAAGAAAATGGTTTTTGAATATTCTTAATTATAGTTTATAATTTTTAAAGTACGCTTCAAGACTAATTGACATGATGAATATATATATTTTTTTTTTGAAAAAAAAAAACACTCGAACATTTCATCTCGATTTTCATTTAACTCATGAGACACATTTATGTTGAATACAATAATGTCTGCAGTAGACGGTGAAAGAAAGGCAATCCTCCAAGGCATCTATCCTGCTTGGAATCGCCTCACATTTTCACAAATCAAGATTTATGACGAGCATTTTCCTCACAAAATCGATATCTAGCGAATAACTTATTCTATACATAACAATTTGAAGCGGGTTCAATAATTTATTGTGCATATTTTTCAAAATGGGGTAAAATAATATTGCTCGAAATTAATAAAAAATAATTTCGACCTTGACTTTAGCTGTCAAAGAATTTTAAATGATTTCTTAGAGTTTGTAGTTTAAAAATAAATATATTAAATGCAACTATACTTAAAATAGTCAGTTAATTGATTTAAATCTAAATGGATTTTTACTAATAAAAAACCTTAATATAAAAGAAAGAGAACGTGTCCAAAGAATATTGAGGAATATGTAGTGACAATTTGCTATCGAACAAGAAGTCTTCCAAAATTCCAAATATATGGAGAAAACCCATTTTTAGTGGAAGTTGAGAATGAAAGGATTTTGATCTTTTACTACTTTTTATCCAATTTTTGTCACATTTAAACCACCTAACTTGAAAATGAGATGTCGTAGCCAACCTTTTTTGTTCCCTATGCTATCCAACTTTTTGAGAAAAAAATTCATGATATATTTATTTATAAACGATATTTTTTTTCGTGACGAGTTTTACTTCACAATCTAACAAGTAATTTTTCATTATGCAAATTCATACATTTCCTAAATCTGAACTCGTCATAAAATGGACGTTGCACTTTTCTAAAATTGATCAAGAGTAGGTCACACTAAACCCTCAAGTTGTACTATACCTCCAAAAATATCAATTAACAACGATGAAATATTAATAAATTATTATGGAGTGATCAATGACGAAGTAATTAATTAAGTTTATATAAAACAAAATTTAATTAAAAATTTCATAAATTGATAATTATAAATAATAATTTACAACTCCAATCTTATTCTCATTAGTGCTTTCAACATCCCAAGACTTTTGGACCACTTTGGACCCATAATTTATAATTGTGGACCATAATAATTAAAGTGAATTTGTGACATCTTCCAAAGAAATAAAGGCCAAATTAATCCACATCACCCAAACTTAAACTAGTATGATAACAAATATGACAAGAATTAAAAGACGTCATGCTCTCTCTTACTTTTTTTTTGTTTCGTTTAGGAATTAGTGCACGTTGTAGGGCCCTTTGATATATATCTTTACGTCTAATTTATATAAATCAGAAAAATAAGTGTTAATAAGTAAAATTTATTTGGGTTACGTATTCGAGAGCCTTAAGAGTCATTTTATGTAAGATAACTATTATAAATTCTTTAAGAATGAAGAGTACACATAATATGAGTGAACAAATAATTTTTTAAACTAATTCTCTTTTGGAAGAAATTAAAAAGTTTTTAATTTGTTCGACTAAGTGCCGATTTGATCATTTGTTCATCATTTTAAGAATTATCATATAATATATGTACTATTATCATAGATTACATGTAATGAAGCGGACTTGTGCTCAAACCACTATATCAGAAGTATGGTTCATTTTGAATGAGCTTGTGTTTATCTTATCTGTCATGGTTTTCTGTTGCATTTTTTAGATTCGAACTAAGATGTAACAACCCAGAATTTTGTCCAAATTGTTATTTATAAGCACGGTCCGCTTTATAAGAACCTCCGTTCATCTTGCTCCTCATGTTTTTTTGTCGTATTCCTAAAATTTGAACTCAAGACATCCGTCTTATGAGAAATTTCATTCATACGATGCTCCATTCTCTAGTATCCTACCCTTTTCAAAATAATTGTTACTATCTCATCCAGCCACGATGATTTTAGGATAGTTACCATAGAAACGACTTCCTAGTTGCAAACTGGGCCAAAATGTCAACATGGCTATTTTGAGAGCTAGGAATCTGAGGGCCTCAACGTGTTCATGACAATCCAATCCTTTTCTTGAAATTTGCGAGTATGGCCACATTCAATCTTCCTTATTTTGGTATGAATAACTAACACGATCCATCTCGAATCACCCTAATCGACTCGTAACATGATCTGCGCTGATGATAAATGCCAGTTAGATGCTGGACACACCATCAATGCTAACTTTGACCTACTTCGACTATAATAAATTTATAAAAAAATTGACAGAATTTCTTCTGTAATATAAATTAAAACCACCTAAAAAATAACAATTTTTTTCAATAATAGAAATAGGTTGTAAAATGGGGGAACAATTCCCCTTGTAATAACAAAATAAAGTGTGGCAAAATGATATGAATGTTCTTTACAAGGCAAAAGTCCCCAAATGCATAAAATATATAAAATATGCTGCGAGCCCTTTAGATTAATACATATAACTCCAAATTATTTATTCAACGTGATAAACATGTGATAAAAACAAACAAACAAATAAATAAAAACTACATAAACTGACAAAACGAGTCATATAAATGATTATGATACGTGGCTTGACTCGACATATCAACATGCTCCAATATGTTGCTTAACTCAGCTATTATCCGATAAGAAAAATATGACCAAATGTATGAGTTTCAATAGTTTGATTGAATACAAGTTGTGAGTTATTGTGTACCTTTACCCCTCGATTTCCTAATTCTTGCCTCGTTGTTGGAGACTTTGAAATCACAACCTAATGCATGACAAATGTAGTATTGGTTAGGGCCAATCAACACAATTGATGCTCCAGATAGCAAATCGTTCAACAATCCATCCACAAACCGCTCCCATGTTTCTTCTCCTAGCATAATGTCCTTGGGGCTGGCTCAGAAATACGTTACTAATCCACCCCCCCCCCCCCCCC
>CAIGRT010034802.1:0-27115 GCA_903798405.1 Fraxinus platypoda
GATCCAAAATTTTAAAATTTTCCAGGTGGAAATACTAATCAAACACACTTAATTAACAATTCCCTGAAAAAAAGTTCTAGGCAATTATTTTATCTGAAATTCATTTTCTTTCCACCCATTTTTCATCATTGCTATCAAACGGACCCTAACCGTTTTTAAAGTATTTTCTCATTTTGGGTCAAAATCAAGATGTTGAGTATTCACCACAATTTCTCAAATTGACAATTTTAAACCACTAGTTCGAATCAATTTTGTAGTTTTACAGTTTTTTTTCCTTTTTCTTTTCTTTTTTAAATCCTGTGAACTGTAATAGTTATCAATTATCATCTCGCATGTATGTTCCAACAGTATTCACAAATGGAAAAAAAAATAAAAATCACAAATCTTTTTGTCATGCTCTCTCTTCCTAATGCTGATGCGGTGGACTGCCCCAGGCCCTCATGATGCTGGCGTTCACCTCTACTGATCGAGTTAGTGTGGAAAATATGGTAGGCAATCGATGTGACGAAGGCTCGATCATCTTATAGAAACAATATTTATCTTAAACTAGTTGTTCGGTGCCATGTCAATATCGGTTGCGACATAAAGCATCCCCCATTTGCATTTCTATATATACATATCATCCCTGCATTTTGATTAATTCGAAAACCATAATCAGAATGCACTTCAAGAAACTATTCCTTTCTATATTTTCTATCTGAAACGGCCACCGAATTTCATAATCACCGTCGACGAGCACCATCACACTTAATTTAGATTGGATTGAAGTGCAAACACCAAACTTATAAATGCATAAGTATGAATAATAACACTCGAGAAAATATTATTTGTGTAAAGTAGATATCCACCCGAAAATAACATTCAACCATCACACGTAATTGGATTGATTTTTGACTCCTTTCTTGGTCAAACCGATAAACTACTTGTAAATATTGCCATTACACGCGATAGGAATTCGGACCCGGCCGTTAAATCCAGGCAAATAAACCCGACCCATTTGTATAAATTTCTATTTTGAACCTCAACCAACTTCAAATACATACAAGAAATCAACAGCTGCACATCCACTGAGATTCTTACAATTTGCAATACAATTCGAACAATCTCAATTATAGCCATAAATTCCCCTTTAAAACTATTGTAATGAAAATAATCCTATACTAAGCTGGCCCTTTTCCAAAGATTCCATTTGCTTTATCTCTTTGCGATTTTTCTTCAGGCCAAAGCATTCTCGGCACAGCACCTAGATCCAGAATTCTCTCTAATTTTCAGTTCTGCAAAATTTCACGGGTACCATTTTGATGAATAATTTGGTTTATGTTTTTCTAAAGATTTTTGGTAGCATTTTTATTGGTGTAAAGCAGTAGAGGTTACAATTTCATTTCTTTACCTTTGAATGCCATTAGGGTTTCTGTATGATTTATTGGGTTATCTAAATATGAGCGGAAAAGTATGTTTTACGCTTTTATTGGACATTATTTGTTTGACGTATTGAATTTACTTAATTTCACTGCGTTTCCACTTAATTGAATCAATAATTATGTATGTTTATTGGTCTCCTTGTGGGGGTTACAGTTTCACTTTTTTAAAGTGTGGAATGTCATTAAGGTTCTGTATGGTTTTTTTTTTTTGGGTTATCTAGACTAGACTCTAGTTATAAGCTGAAAAGTATGTTTTACCCTTTTCTTGGACATGATTTGTTTTCGTCTTCAATTTGCTTATTATCATTGTGTTGCCACTTATTGATTCAGTGATTATGTAACGATTTTTTCTTTAATTATGGTTACTGATTATTTTCCTCGTGAATCATCTATAAATCATGAATCTTTGTAAACTTTACATCTCGTGTTGATGATTTTCAAACAACTACTTGTTAAATTTGTGATGGTTTCAGGTGTAAAATGGAAGGTATTATAGTTAGGAGAGTTATTCCTTCCGATAACAGTTGCCTCTTTAATGCGGTTGGGTGAGCTTCGAATCTTTATTTATTTTAGCTCGCTAAAAAAGGAAAAAGTTTGTATTCCGTAATTATCAGTCAAAACTTGGGGAATTTACAAATGTATTTATTAATTAACTTATGAATATTGTGTGCAGTTATGTCATGGACCACGACAAAAACAATGCGCCTGAGCTAAGACAGGTTATAAATTGTATTTTGTTATGCATGCATAATAAGTAATTCTTAGATCACACCACTCGTGATTCATTCGAGGTGCTGATGCTTTTAATGCTAAAACTAGTGGTTTTAGATTCAAGTTATGGGGAGGGTGAAAATTTATCATGAATTTATATTTTTTGTTCTCAGCATTAATACGGAGTTTTTAAATTTGAGAAAGAGGAAATGAACAAAAGAAATATTGCAAGCTGTTCTTTTCTGGAATGCGGAGTATGAGAAATGACTATGCGACACCCAAAGCATAGAATACTAAAATTGAGCATGTTTGGAGTCAAATGGGTCTCTGTCCTTTTTTTTTCCTTCTTTCTTTCTTTAAGCATGACATTATGTACTTATCATTTAGGTTATAGCTGCAATGGTGGCTAGTGATCCAGAAAAGTTTTCTGAAGCATTGCTTGAAAAGCCTAATGAAGAGTATTGTGCATGGATTCTTAACCCAGAGAAGTGGGGAGGTAAGTTTTGCATTTGTTGCATATAGATAAACTCGGTATCAATGCTGAGGCAGCTAGGTTGAGAATGCAATTTTCTTATGCACTTCTAAATTTTGATTTTGAGATTGCTTATATCATGGGTTGGGAGTCCACATGTTTTTCTACAAAGAATCTGCACCTTGGATCCATTACTTTGTTTATTATCACAAAGTGCAATACAATATGATAATGTTTTTCTTTTATGGTTTTACAATATTTATACTTCCTACTTGTGTTAATTTTTCTCTCTTTTTCTTTTTTACGTTTTCTAGTGAAATTATAAGTTTTTACTACGGAATGTTTAAACAAACTGCACTCTAATTCAGCTTTACTAAGTGCAATATCTATTTTGATTTGATCTATTTACAAGGGCAGTTGTGTCTTTTCTCATTTTCCATCCTTTTTGGGATGTAATTTGCTGCTTATATGACTATATGAGCAACAAATCACACAAAATTTATGGCAATGACTTGAACTATTTTGGCCTTATAGCTTGCAAAAATTGCTTTCCGCGTGGTTAACTTTGTTGGATCTCCATCATGTGTGTGTGTCTCTCCCTCTCTCATCTGTGAACATAATCAAATTTCCAACTAGGGTATTTGGAGAACTGTGAAGCACCTAGTGTTCACTATAAAATGCATGCCTGTGTCAAAAATCACTGATTATTTGGGAAATTTTGTTCCGGCATTGGAAATTGAGAATAATGTATTGAGCCCCCGTTTGGTGGGAATTAAAATCAGATTTTAATAGAAATTGGTGAAATGTGTGATTGAAATTAATTATTGACTTTGACTTATATTAAAATCTAAATTTTAATTCATACCAAACGGGGGCATATGAGCAGCTTTTCTTCCAATTTAACTGATTTTGAGAGTGATTCGAATTTGTATTTTTATCACATAGGTTTGCCTTTAGATCTTTTATCAACAGGAAAGTAGTTGGATTGGGGATTCACTGGGATACCTTCAAAAATTCTAAGGTCTCTTTTTGAGGAGATGAAAGTTTATTTATTTTCTAGAATGTAGTTTGGTGCAATCATTCTTAACCTTTAGTGACAGGAGGTTGCACTGGACTGCCCTTTTAAGGCGTTGGGTGTAGGGAGAAGGTGGGTGCTTAGTGTTGATGGAGAGGATAAGGCGTGGACTAGGAAAGAAGAGAAATAAATGCATGTTCTTACTAGGAGAGAGAAAGGAGAATAAGTGGAAAGAGAAAATGATGTAGAACATCTCATGTCGTATCTGCAAACGTAAGGAACTAAAATGTAGAATAGAAAGAAAAAGAAATAATGGGAGGTCTACGCGTCAGCTTCTCAGCTCCATGGTTTTTGTATGCAGTCACACTCATTCTGAGGTTATTGTTCTATGCAACTATAAAAACAAAAACCTGACAACATAAGGTCACTTTTGATTTAAGGGCTTGTTGCTTTTTTCCTAGTTGCTAAATTTAGTTACACTTACGAAAAAATAAAATAAATCCAATTGATGGAATCTGGGTGATGATCATGTTTAAGTTCTTAAGAAATTATCTCAACGTTTGTTGAGAAAATCCCTTTTTCTGCAGTCCACAATGATGACACTCGTTTTTTGTGGGATCAGAGCCTCTTGGATTTTAATAACATTTTCCTGGCTCTCGGATTGCGTTAACATTGTGCTTACATAGGGTTATTTGTTACAGTATTGCACTATGATATATGAAAGCGTGTTAATTCATCTGTATGGTTGAACTTTCTCTTGGTTTTTTATCTTAAGGTGGCATTGAGCTTGCAATATTGGCCGAGCAGTATGGGCTTGAGATAGCAGCATATGATATACAAACCACCAGATGTGATTTGTATGGACAGGTTAGCTTCGAATACCTCTTCAGCAATTCTTTATAAAATCGAGGCTGGATTTCTTACTATTTTTGAATTTTCATTCTTTGGGATTTAAATAACAGGGAAAAAACTACAGTGAAAGAGTTATGCTGATCTATGATGGACTCCACTATGATGCTTTGGCTGTATGTTGTTTCCTCTCTCAACCTCTCCAACCCCCCCTCTAGACGTTATATGCATATGTCCGAGAGTCCCTGTGTGTAAGTGCATGTTTATAAGTTATTTATGATCAATAAGTGGGTTCATTTGTGGAAACTAACCTGCTACCTACCTGTGCTTTTGGAATATCCTTGTATGCAAGCTAATAAGATTTAGTAGATTTTGACGACCTGATTGAATGTGATCCGGTCAATTAATCGTGTAACTTGAGAGACGGGAGAATGTGATTAGTGATTTGATAGCAAGATTTAAGTACTTCAAGAGGTAGAGAGAGCACATGGCATCAGTAAGAGTTTAGTGTCTATAATTTTTGGGTTTCCGAATTATGTATGGTGTAAGCTTGATACCGTGTCTACCTCTCAACAGATGTCTCCTGTTGAAGGAGCTCCAGAAGAGTTTGATCAGACGATATTTCCAGTACTAGCGGACCGGACCGTGGGGCCAGCTGAGAGACTCGCCCTTAATCTGGTTAGAGACCAGCAAAGGTAGCACAATAGATTTCTTATTAGAAATTGCTTGATAGAAACTATTTAATAACGACCTAATCATTCTTACTCCAAATGTTAACTGTAAATAGTTATTGGAATGACTGTTATTATCGCTGGTTCTGTCTCTTTCATTTCACTTGTCTCTGTTATGTTGGTTCTTCGGTTCTTTATAGGCATTTTAATAGCATTTTGCTACCTTTGCAGGAAGAGGAGTTATACTGACACTGCCAACTTCACTTTGCGATGTGGTACCTGCCAAATTGGAGTTATTGGACAGAAGGTTTTAAGCTCTTCATCTTTTCCTTTTCCTAAAAATTTCACTTCTTAATTTTATAATAAATAAATTTCTTTATTGTCTAAAGTTGATGATAAGTTACTTATTTTGACATTGAGCAACGGGTTAGTTTGACGACTATGCAACTTTTTTACTTGAGAAAAAAGTAACATATGTAAAGCATAGCCAAACATACTCTCAATCCTGGCCTTGAAATTTTCAAGTTTTTACAATTCTTGTCGTTATACTCGTGTTTAACTTTGCAGGAAGCAGTGGAGCATGCACAA
Source organism: Fraxinus platypoda (assembly GCA_903798405.1). Classification (NCBI taxonomy): domain Eukaryota; kingdom Viridiplantae; phylum Streptophyta; class Magnoliopsida; order Lamiales; family Oleaceae; genus Fraxinus; species Fraxinus platypoda. The sequence continues at coordinate 5,728 of CAIGRT010034802.1, forward strand.
GCAACAGGTCATGTGAACTTCCAGGAATATAAATGATAAACTGAATAAACAGAGTATAGAATAAAACTAAACCAGAGTGAAATTTTATTTTTTCTGTTGCCATAAGCTTGCGTTTACTAATGTTCTTTTATTTAGTTATGAAAATGTGTTGTGATTTGTGAAGAAGAAAACCTTCGGACTCAGTCGCCTTTTTTGGTTCCTTTGTGTTTGTTGTAAAGGATACATACATACATTTGAATGAAAACTTCTTTTGTGCAATTGTTTTAAAGTTATTATCGAGTGCTAGTCTTAAGTGCATCTTTCGTACAAGGTATTAGATCATACGGTGGAAGTATATTTGACCGGATTTTTACTTAGATCCTCACTCAAAACACTTTTATCTTTTCTCGTCCTCCCCTTTCAAATGAAATGGGGAAAAGAATAAAGACATAATTTTTTTCGCAATCGAACTCACATTCGGACTTGTTGGAGACATTTAGCATGTTAAATATATTGAAGTTCAAATGTTAATCATTACTCTTTTCAATGTTTTTTATCGAACACCCCTTATTCAATACTACTTACTTAACATCCACTTATCGTCTAGTACTCGTTACATTACAAGCCATACGTAAACGAAATGAATAGACGAATGCTCTTATCACGGACGAGCAATTATCACGACAAAAAAAAAAATGAAACATAACCTAGGTTGGTGCACAGATGCGTCTTTCCAGATAAATGGATGTGGAATTTTTTATTATCAAAAGAGGATATGCAATTACATTTCAGTAGAAACCCCATGACATGATCAAAAGGGTTCTTTAAAAATCCGCGAAACAACGTGGAATTCTCAATCCTTAGAAACCATGAATCTTAATCTGGTCCTTCTTCACAATGTTGGCATTGATGAGGAACTGAGAAACATTCTTACGCTGATCGCCTTGGAGTTGAATCACCTTACCGAGCTCTTTGTCCTGAACAACATTGCCGTTGCAACAGAACTCCTTTTTGAGGTCTTTGAGGATCTTATCGTAGCTGAATTCCTTCCTCAGTCCCTGAACAGTCGTTAGGCTTTTCTTTCCATTCCTTTGTTGTATGCGAATATGCACGTACTCCTTGGCTCCAGGCGCGCCTGAGTCCTTGGCCTCGGAAAATGGATCGAAAGCAGTTGGAATCTGTGAGTCGATATCAACCATGTAGAACTTTGTAAGATCAAGATCCAAGTGCTTTCAACGACGAAAGAGCTGCGAATGTAACATACAAATGATTAATTTCTCCAACTCCACACCCCAACCCAACCCAACCCCAAATTAAGAATTTCACATTCAACATAATGCTGAAAAATTCAAGAAAACTGAAACACAGAGACAAAGAATGCAAGAAACATACAGAAATTCGCAAAATAAAAAAACCCAGAAACATAAGATCATCATCGTATGATTCAAAAACAAAAATGCTTATCAAATTAGAACAAGAAAAACTGGAACGTGCGAAAGCGTACCTCACACCTCGATAGATATTATAAATTCCAGGGTTGGGGTGGTATGATTTTATAGACAGAGGGGAAGGCGGTGGTTTGTCTTTTCATTTGGATCACTCAAATAGACAGACCACGATTAAGCTATATTCTAACCATGGTTAATTTTTAGGCTTCCCGTGATAATGAACGGCTGAGATTCTTTTGATGGACCCATCTGTGATGAAAAGAGGCGTAGATTCAACGCACAGAGACGGCCTTTTGACTCGGACGGATAAATTTCGGGGTGGAGGTAGTCAGTGGGCCCCGCTATCTGAATATTTATCGGATTACGCTGACACCTGACAAGCGAATGATCATCGAAGTTGCTCTTCACGCACTTTTTTCTATTGTTTATTATTATTATTTATGTCAACATTTTTGTATAAATTTGAAAAAGTAAAATATCATATCTCGTTTTTTGTAGGGTGACGTGGATAATAGAATCTTCCCACATCCTCGAAAGCCTTTTGTTTTGCACAATTGAACAAATCACAAATCATACATTGCCTTCCTTGAAGTGGGGGAGACCGCGTGCTCTCCGACGATAAAATGAGTCAATGTATAGCTAAAGAGGGGTGGAGCGTGGTACTCTGGTAGAAACATGGGCCATTAATAATAAAGAGGTCGAATTCGGGAGGATATGAAAATATTGAGAGCAAACTTATACTTTTGAAAGTCAAGAGTTGCATTACCTTCAAATGATACAATGTAGAAGCTTTTATAGTAGTATAGAAAAAATGATAACCGTTGGATGAAGTGTCAGTCCATTAGTTCTAGATTGACGAGCGTTTGATACTTTGACAAACAACTACTTTAAAACCTAGTCTGACCTTTGAAATATAAGCTGGCAATTTGACATTTAAAAGCTACATAGATGTCACATCAATCAATCATAGGTGAATCTTGTATGGAAAATCTCTTTGCAGGAAGTGATATGAAGATGCTTTCCATCAAACAGGAGATTAATTGTCTTGGACTTCTTCGTGATGCAGACGTATCTTGAGGGGTCGATCGCTCAAGGTATCTTGGATGAAGTGATGCATTACCTCGACCGTGGTTCCACATTGGTAAGGTGGATGGTGATGTGAAGTGTTGATCTGATTGTCTTACTAATTGATTGTCACATGGGAGTGGCTTGGAGCCTCGTTACAAGCAGCGTAACATTAATCGTGCTTAGAAATATGAACTTTTTTTTTTATTCATCCAGCTTTATTTCAAGCTTATTTCAAGGATGGTTTAAATTATTTGATTCTTTCATGTAATACCAATATTGTCCCCTCTATTCACATCTTAATCAAGCTTAAATGGAAAGATGAAGAAGCGCGCCCTTCCCTGTAAGACAGGATTGAGAAGTGCCCAACTTCATTTTTATCCCATAAATTTTGTGAAACATCTTCTATCTTTACATTTTGTAAATTCACAACTTATTATCTACAACTTTTTTTTTTATCAAAAATGTGCTAAGATGAAGTCAGATTTGTATGGAGGCCCCCTTCAGTTCCTTTGATTTGCATTCTTGCAAGCGTACTCCCTATGCAAGGTACTTAACGTGTTAGCTACAATACTGCACGAGTCAATATGCACAGTGCTTAGCATCCATCCTTTACAACTAAGATTACTGGGGTATCTAATCCCATTCGCTCCGCTAGCTTTCATCTCTCAGCGTCAGTGTTGATCCAAGAGAGTGCTTTTGCCGTTAAATTCATTCGTGGGTCTTGTACACACGACTAATACATGCACGGAGGTAAAAGGATTCATAGCACCAAAATGGCATAATATCACCAATACAATAGAATGTTCTGCCACATCAAACAGAATTGGAATAAAATGGTTTAGGTACTTTGATCATCAGGCAAACGTTTCAGATCCATCTCTACTTGGTGAATAGTCCATTGCATATTCTCCAATTTCTGCACAGAGATTTCGACTTTGTTAGAGTCAAGTGTCAACCCTAACATTTAAACATTAACCATCAAACTGAATATAATTTTACCTTCACTATGTCATGATATTGCCTAGCAATGTTGTCAAAGTGAGGATCAACACCTTGATACTCACGAAGCCGTGTAACCTGGTAAAAAATCAAGAAGCGTCAATTTACATGTCTAATTACCAAAATCTGTAATGATAATACCAAGAATCATTGAAGCGAGTCATATGAAGCTTCTCAAGTTCAGATAATCTACAATGTAAGGTTGCCAGGCGCAAGAAGAAAGCTCCCTCGTAATATAGTCGAGTTCCACAACTTTCCCATTATTACACCAACCAACTATATTAATTAGAATAACGAACCAAAAGAGCAAATAGCTGAATTCTAAGATGTCGTTACCATTGATGTATTGGTTCGTAAACAGTATCTTAAAACAGTAAACAGAGATAAAGGCACATACTTTAAGCAAACTAGTGAACACACAACAAAATTAAATAAGCATACCGCTTTATTATATGCAAGTGAAGCTTCCTCTGTAGATTCAACCAAATATTTCCTGGGACAAAGGTACATTAGTTAATTATTTGTAACAGAAAAGCAATCTAAATGTGGATATAAGAGGTCATATTCTTTTACCTTATTTTGTGGAGTGCCGGAATGGTTTCTGGAGTATAGGTTTCAAGCAGGAGAATATGTTCTAGAACCCTTAAAGGAGAAATCTGAAGTTATTATAAATATAGCAAGTGTTTTAATAAACCAAACGTTCACTGAGGAACAAACATAATCGAATTCCCAACATCAACTATAAGATATAAAAATGGAAAATAGAAACCGGCAGTGGGAAGACAGACCCCAATTTAGCACTCATAGTTTCACATCTTTTGCACAGCCAAGTCTTTTGCAGTTCATCCTATTACAAAAATAAGCAGATGTCAAAGTAAGAAATTTTTAAAAAGGCAAAGAACAGCATGCAATTATCTGATACTGCTTCATTCAATTGTAAACTATTTTTTTTAGTACAGCTACACGGAAACAGTTCACTACGAGGGCTAAAGACAACCAGGGGTATGAGGCTTACATATTTATGTTGGTGTTGCAGTTTTACATCCTTGACAAGTTTGATAAGCACCCCAAGAATCTGCTCTAGAACCTTGGACAGACAAAGGTTAAAAGGTCACATACAATCACAAGTATAGATGTTAGCACACATAATGGGAGTTTATTACATAATTGTATTGTGTATGAGAAGAATTAACCAGAGAAAAAGTAAAAGGATACTGCATCATCAAGAGATTCTATGGAATTCTTGCTTACATTGTAATACTCTGCAAATTTTCTATCAGAAGAATATAGATCCTCCCTCCATTCCGTTTCTTCTCTCTCAATTTCCTCAATAATCAATTTTACCCTGTTTATGTAACAAATTAGAACGGCAAAACTGGAGCTATAAACTAGTTGAAAAGAATTTCCTCTGTACGAGATTCACAATAAAATTATTAGATATTAATGCGTAAGAAGATGATGGATGAACGGACGAATGTCAGGCTTAGTAGCTGTACTATAAATTAGGGAATGGTGATTAATCTTAGGGTGTATTCAAGGTTTCCATAGAACCCATTTGATTTCATGCCAGGGAGATCCAATATCTAAGTCAAAAACCTACTCTGAAAATTGATGCAAAGGTATGGAAAAACAAGCAAGGTTTGCAAATGGTTCTTGCTGAATTAAATAGCATGTGACAGGGTTTCTAAGGCAATGCTATGGACATATGGTGAATGTCAAAGAAAACAGAAACTTCTGTCAAATATATCAATATCATTAGGGATCAAGCAAAAGTAGTAGTAGGTAACTTTCTATTACAATAGGCTTGTACTGCCCCCATCATAATTCCTTATTCTTTTGCTTAGGTCATAAACAAGCTTAACAAGATGTGGTACGGGTGTGTAATTCCTTGATGACGTAGTTTCAGTTGATAGGAGTAGGAGAGGGCTAATTCGTAAATTAGAGTTACAAAGGAGCACTTTAGAATTTAAGGATCTTAGATTAAGTAATTCAGAATACACCAAATTTCCTTTATGTCATAGTGGGAATAAGGATGATTGTTGATTCGACAAAAAGATTGTTCTTCCAAAATGTCATTATTTTAGGTACTTATGTTCGATTATTAACACAGAATGAAGGACTGAATAGGATGTAATTAATAGTACAACTGGTCAGATGAATATGTTCAAAAGATTTTGTGTGATCAGAAGATAATAATCAAATTCTAAAAAATGGTCATTAGGCCAACAATACTCATACTATTGAGTATTGAATCATTAAAGAACAAAACGTCCACAAGATGAGCATAGAGAAGGGCTCTAGAATTAATAAAATAAGTATAAGAATATAAAACAATAACCAGATGCAAATTAAGTGAATGACACATTGATGGTTGATGTATGCTTTATATGGACCTAAAAAAACTCCCAGTCACAATGGGTATGTTAAAACTAACATGGCCAGGTGTATTTGCAGAAGATTTAATTTAGCTGGTTTTTCCAAAGAGGTAGCTCTTATTATAAAAAGTGTAGAAGAATGAATCTTGGAACCATCGTCAGGTAAACTAGGAATGAACCTTAGTTTGTTGTTGATGTACTACTAGTACGCCTAAATAATAGGATTAGAAAACTTTGATAATACAGAACCCTCCATTGACCTAAATAATAAGAAGCATATTTTTGTCCCAAGAGGAAAAACCAAATATCATTTCTTATCTTAAAAACTGAGGCATCAATTTCAAACTACAAGATTTATACATCTCTTTCTTTTAAAATAAGATTAGAAGAGAGAAATATTAAGCAAAAGTGTATTAAGTCATTTATAATTCGTGAAAAACCATAAGTGTGATTTGCACAACATGAAAACATTAGAGATTATTGGGATGGGAGGTCAGAGAAGAGAAAGAAAAAGTGACGGACCTTTCTGGGAGTCGAGAAGCCAAACTCTGATGACCAGTTGATGAATCTGATAACCAAACGTAAAGTATTATAGTTTATCTATAACATATATTTAGATAATAGATGCCTATTCATTATGCTTAGATTAAATGGGTACAAAATCTGATTACAACCAATTTCTAATGCATGGATGTCTTTGCCCTAACTTATCCTGCACTTGAGCATATCTATAATGACCAAAAGAATAGACCATGGCATACAGCATGTAAATGACTACAGCATAAAATTGAATAATAAAACGGACAAATGATCAGATGACAGATTGTGTTCAAGGGATACAGACATGAATTAGGTGACCATAAAGTGTCCAGAAGGTGTTGGTGCATGCTGCTTGTCCACAAAATAAGGCAAGCCGACTAAATAACATGGCAACAACACATGATTAGAAATAGGTGAATCATTTAGACTGACCGATGCCATCTATAATAGCGTCTGCTACCTTATCACATCTAGCTTCTAACCGACCGGCAATTTCATGGGCAAGCAACACCTGGTATTTTGTCGTGTCCTACAAATATTGAAAGATAAAGCATCTTTAGTTGCTCCATCAATATTAAAACAATATGAATAACTGAAAATTCTATGCATGTAAACATTTCCACTTCTCTTATACATTAACTATAAAATAAAAAGCATAACATTGTCTATGAATCTTCCATATGGAGACAATGAAAACCAGTCATAGCTGTATCAAGTATTTCAAAGATGTCTTAAATCATCACCATGAGGGACGTCCTACCATGGGTAACAGTGTCTGTTTAAATTGTGTTTGCCATAAATAGGTCGGTGTTATTCCAAGGAACCTATTTGGGACACCACCAACTTCAGGTTCTGCTGCATCAATTGTGCCAGAGAGAGCAATGTTTGTAGGAGCACCGATTCCAATAGTAGAAACATTTGTATAATTAGTTGAATTTGTACATGAGCTCATTGTGACACTGGTACTTGTGCTATCCAGTAAGCTTCTGGACATGTTACCCAATTTTTCAATTTCTTCCTCGTGAATATCACCATCTTTAGAAATGAGAGGAAGCCTTAATTTTTGAGCAGCTTCAGCAACAACCATCCGATGCTCAAGAGTCTCGTAGACCTGAAAATCATGTAGTTCTATTATCCATTTTTGTCAACTCAAAACAGTTCTATTATCCATTTTCGTCAACTCAAAACCCAGTCTCTATACTTAAAGTTACTCGCTTTCCTCAAATTCCTCAAAATCAAATGAATCAGCATCAGTTGATAACTGACAGAATGTCTTAGATAGCTGCCGATTGCATTAATCAAGTGGAAAACAAATTTTACCAAGGGAATGCAGGATAAAATTCAAATTGTGAGAAGAGTAAATCAACAATAAGGACCTGCGGAGAGTTCTTCAAGCCAAGCTGTGGATAAAGACCTTGAACATCCCGAATGCCACCCAGATTAGCCACAGAAATAGCCTGCTGATACTCCTCCACCATTGCTATTGCCTCTATGTAGATTGCCTACATAATTGTATCAGCATTATCAACCAAGATATGTATGTTCATGTATAAAATATCAAAGCTTAAGAATTTAAATACCACATAACACAACTTTAGAGCATGTTTGGGTCAGCTTAAAAGTAAGTAAAAAATGTTAATTTTTAGTTTTTAGTTTACAAACATAGTTAGATAAGTTATTTTATTCTTACTTTTCCAGAAAAGAACTTATTAGCGATCAAAGAGAACTTGGATACTGAATGGATCAACAAGAAAGGTTGCACTTTTGGATTTATAGTTGCTAATATCATTTTCTTACTACAACTCTTGCTAATGGCTGTTATGGTCTTAGTTAGTTACATTTTCTTCTTTCAAAAGCTAGCCTTTGGGTCGCGTACATACATAAATTTTTTATCTTCAATCCTCGGAGGATGGAAAAATTCATGCAAGCCAATTCGATTCACTCAAGAACAATCACACTGGGAACATCTCTATTCGAACTGATTCTGTACGTTGAATATTTAATAAACAATTAAAAGAAATGCATAAATCCAAACATAGTACAATGATAGATGAATATAGACAAGAATAGCTGGGTCATTTAATAAAAGAGAAGAAAATACTTGTAAATTATAATACAAATAACATAATGTAATAAAAAGAAATAGAGTATATTCAAAAAAATGAACTTGGATAAATCTTATCATTAAGAACCCTGATTCTCGTTCTGGACCTTTGCTCTTTCAAGGTTGAAGTACCTCTTATCCAAAAATTCAGAATGAGTAAATTTAACCAATAAAAATGATTGACTTAAATCTTACATATTTACTTCTTAGTAAACTTTTTAAGCTTAGCCAAACATAATATAAATTAAATTCATCCATAAATCCTAATCAGTGGCGAATTAAATTTCACAACATTACCATGGCTTCCAAGTATCGCTGTCTCTCTTTACACATTTCTTCTCTCGCCTGCATTGTCAAATAGTGTAGAATCTTCAATAAAATTCCAAGGAAAAAAAAAGAAAAATTTGAAAATGAAGTAATTGGAAAAATACGAGTTGGAGATCGTAGTAGGTGGGTTTGGAAATTAGAGATCCATCGGGTGCTAAGCAGTGGCGCTCCAGCTGATCAATTACTTGACTCACGTCCGCCGGAAGATTTTGCGTTGCGAACATTTTCGCCATTGATTAAGCAAAAAATGAAATAGATATGAAAAATTTCTAGTTGGAGGGAGTACTCAAATAGATATGAAACGACCGCGTTTTAATAGACTTGCATATATTTGGGCAGTTATGATTCAAATCGAATTGAAAGAAGCCTTCAACACCATCCTCTCCACAAATGGTCCCTTAAGTTTGTGCAAAATATCAATTTGGTTCTTAAAAGTATTGTTTTGATCAATTTAGTCATTAAAGTTAATCAACGTTACACAAATGTAAAAGAAAGTAACAAGAAGTCCACTTTATTATACAAAATAAGAGAGAAAAAAAATTGTTTTGTACTCGATATATTCCCCCTCTCCGTGTCATTTGGATTTCATCTATCAAGCACAAGATTCGTTCCCGTAAAAAAAAAAATGTATTTGCTAGAGTCATGGTTAGCATTAGGTTTAACGAAAGATAAATTAAGAAATCTTAACATTCGGGCTTGAGTTCAAGCAATGGTGAAGATGCATAACCACGCCAAGAATTAGGGCAATAGAATAAGAGAGCATGACCGTCGCAAGTTTGACAAATTTTAAACTATAATTTAAGATGATAAAATACACTTTTTATCGTTAAATTTCATAACACACACAATTACGACAACTTATTATTCACAAATATTGTAGGACCCCCACTTATCAGCACTTTAACGTACGATCAAACATATAAAAGCATCTCCGATACAACTGTGGATTACTTAAAATAACTGCCACACAAGCAAAAATAGACAGCTTTTAAAACTCCATTGCAAGTTTGACAATGAATCCAATAAGCTAACTTGATAGACAAAAAATAGATAATATCTAGACGAAGGTCTAAATATAAAAGGCTCAGTTAAATACGCTGACTAAACAATTTAGTTGAATGCATCGGAGATGCTGTAATAGAACAATAATTACTTAAGAAATTCATGTTAGTATCAGTTGACATGAATGTTCTGCCCAAATAGGCTCCATCAGGAAATACATTCCACCATAATTTTCAAACAGCAAGTTCGTGAAAACCGTGTTTGTGCACTCTCCACAGCCACGCAAAATTGCCAGTCTCGCAATGAAGGGAGATAAACCCCATTGAAAATACGAATTACACGTCGTAGAAGATCAAAATGTACTACCTGAATGTGTTTGTAAGCACTGATATTTGTCATGTTGGTGGCTGCCATGTCCCTGGTTTGAAGGATTGCCCGGATCCAGATGGCTCTGAAGACCTAAAACCAATGGTAGAAAAAGTTCTTCAACATGGTGCCACACAATTTTATGTATGAAGGTTCATGTTTTTTAAGCGTAGAAGCCATTTCAAGTTACAATTTGGTCTCTTTAGCTGCAAAAAGGTTAAAAAAACGACGAGGCTTTCTGTCTATAGTTAAGGTTGAAACTTGAAAGCCACCTCGAAATGTACCACTATTTTTGGCAACCCTCACAGGAATGAAATTAAGCCTCCATTTCAATACAAATTTATAACTCATTGTTATAACTCGAAATGTACCACTATTTTCAATTTGGATGACTCGTTATCCACACATTTCGTGGGATCCACTACTATTCATTCTTACTATTCACCTTTATAGACCATTTATTGACTGTTTCTTGATGGAATGTGGAATTTTTTTCTCTGTATCGGATTCTTTGAAGCCGGTGTCACTGGGTTCAAATTCAAATTTAATTTCATAATCAGAATTGGAATAAGAAAATAACTGAGTTAACGAACATTTACAGTATATGCAATTGTTCGTCTATTTAAGGTGTCTATAGAGATCATTTTATAACACGTATATTATGATTATAGATCAGGTAACCCTCAATTGCAAATTTTCCAAACTTGGTCGTGCTAGTTGGAGAAAACATACTAACCTTTTACCATCCGTTGGCATTGAATCAGGTGCTCCTTCAATTTTATTACCTTCTGGAATAAATAAAGTAAGAATTCAATCAATCGACACAAGAATGGAGAGATAGATACTCAAAAGAGAAACACAAACGAAAAAAATACTCATTGATTCACGAAAGCTGCAGATCATTTATCTAATATTTAAATAGTAGAAAAAGCAAAAGAATTAGAGAATAAGTGATATAAAGGGTAAAAATAATTATTGCGGTCTTTCGGTGAAAAACACCTAGGACATGAATAGAAATCCAACTCAATGGCATCAAAACGAAGATGGTAACACTCTTTTGGACTTTGGGATGGATTATGATTTGGTTTTAGCAGGTACATGTTTCAATAGCTAGATCATCAATACCTTTTTAGGAGTTAGAGAAAAATTTTAATCAAATAGATTTCATCTTTACTCTGAAGGTGGATCTTGTGAGCGTCTAACAACATAAAATAGACTGGTGGTGTGCATTATGATTATTAAGAAATAGAAAGAAATGCACAAGAGTTTCAAGTCATACACGAAATGGTGAAATTCAACTTGACTTGTGAAAATAGAGTTTTGAAACAAGGAAATGCAACATAAAATGGAATACATGCATGATGTAGAATGAGTTAATAATCTGCTCTCGTAACCTATCAAAAGGAGGTAGAGAGTGCAAGGGTAGAAACTGGTCTAATGAGGAAACGTGATGGTGGTACAAGAATGTTCGGATGATTATTATGCTCAAAAGAGAATGCAAATAAAAATGTGCAGATCTTTAAGAAATATAAGAGCTCCAAGAGGCTCTTTGAACATAAGATGCTCTATATTTTAAAGAGTCAATCCTTAAAATTATACTTAAAAAGATTCTTCAAATTAACATTTTAAAATAGAGAGTGAGTTTAACTCTTCAAATTAAATGCATTCAAAGTATTTCAATTCTCAACAAAAAATAATATAATAATTTGGATGGAAGCAAGTGAAAATAAAAGATAAGGAAAAATAATAAATATTTTTTTGGAGTAGCAAAATTAAGTGTTAAAATGAAGAGCATGTTGCAGTTTTTAAATTTTTTTCTCTCTTTAAATTTAAAGATACCCTCTAAATTGCAAAATATGTTCTTTAAAAATAGAGAGCTTCTTGGAGATGCTTTAAGTTGGTTAAACGGGAAAACCAAGAGGTTGATCTGAGAGATGCAATATGATAGGTTGTACAGTTCTATCAAAATCAATGGTTCAATAAAGGGAAAATAGAAGTCGAGATCTAAACCAAGTAAAATGTATTAAGAATGCAAACCTAAGACTTTTGTGTCATTAAAATGAAATTGACGTAGCAAGGAAACAACTAAAAGTCTATTCAAGGCGAAAGACTAATAATTGGTAGAATTCGAGTTTATCTAGATTATAGTAATTTGATTTTGACAATGCTATCTTTTATTTTCAAGTTTGTTTAGATGGGAAGTTTATTTAATTTCAAAATCCTTCTCTATATAAAGGGACTTGGGACAATATTTACAGACACATCTAAATTATATGAATAAAATTATTCCTCTTGCCCTCAATTCTTCTCTTTGATCCATTTTCTTCTTATTGTTCTTTATCAATTTGTATGCTCCTGCATTAGAAATTTTGCAAAAGATGGATGAATTATTTCGTTGAAGTTTTAAGGGAAGACACTACATGGATCTTGGATATTCATCAAATTCGTTTGAATATAAAAATATTTACCATGCTAGAAGGATCTGAGTTTAGAAGCAAGAGAATGGATGCTATAGAGAAGATGAAGATAAAACAACAATCCGTCTAGATAAAATCACTATTGATGAATGGAGTTGTTGCGGTGGATATTTTATGGTTGCAAGGAATTATCAACATGAACTTAGTGTTAAAGGATACCTCGTATATGGAGGAAGAATATTATACCTATTCATAAGGATAGAGAAGAAATCTAATATTGTGGATACTATAGAGGTATAAACTTATGGTTGATACTATGAAATTACAGAGTAGGTTTTTGAACAAAATAGAGAAGTGCTACAGTGATTTAATGTTCTAAACAGAGTTATTGAAGCTGCTATAATTAGAATTGGGCATTGGGATGCCAAAGGAAAAATGTTTATAGGACAAACATAGCAGAAAAGATGATGTTGATAATATGAATGCGCAGTCAAATTAAACGAGAAAAAATAAACAAGAAGTTACGATGATTAAAATATGAAAAATAAGAAATGTGAATATATACCAAGTATTGCCAACAAGTGAGATGACACCAATTGAGGAATATAAAGAGAATAGTGACTTTGATGGTTGAGGCATGTCTTGCATATACCACAAGAAACACGTGGTCACAAAACTAGGGTGATCGAGTAAAACAATTTAAAAGATGAGAACTAGATCAAAATTAGAATGAGTTGACGTGATTGCCAAAAGTTAATCTTATTGGACCCATATCATATGGAGTGGCAACAATAAATTTTATATAATCAACAGAAGTTTATTGGGAATAATGTTTGACTTGTAGTAATACACCACAAGACAGTAGTATAAATTAAATTTCAATAAACAAGTTTTTATTTTCCAAATCTCAAATGTAGTTCTATATAAAGCAATCAGCAATTGGACCATTTTGATTTCAAAAGTAGAAAGTTATTCCAAATTTGAATTGGAGGAACTGTAAATTTCAGAGACGAGAGAGTATTTGGAGTAACAACTTCAGATACGAGAAGTAGGCAATCATCTTATGTCATTAACTTAATGGTGCTACATACACATTTAATCAACATCTATATCCATAGCCACCTATACATAGGTCCTGTTTGAGCCAAATTATTGTAGAATGAGAATAAAAAATATAGCCGTTATTGGAGCCCACATAAGAATTGAGCCACCTTATTGTAGAATGAGAATGAAAAATATAGTCGTTATTAGGGCCCACACAAGAGATAGAATATTTGAATTTAAATATTGATGTGATGGATAACGGTCATATTTTTCATTTTAATGAGATAAAAACGTAGATCAAACGGGGGCATAATATAAATTTAAGTAAATCTCCAACAATGCAGCTACTATCGTACTCCTTCAATTGAGATAGAAAACTCTAAAAGGAAACTAAGAACCAGTTAAATAGATTAAGAGCATTAGTTACCTTCTGAATCAATAGGAAATTGCCTAATAAAACTTTTTAAGTCTGGCCCTGCAGCTTTACCTATTCATAGAAAATGACAAATCAAAATTATACAAACATCATATTAGAACAAGCATTTTCCTATTCTTTAACCTCTTTGAATAGAAACGTAAGAAATTGAAGGTCAGCTTACCCATGCTCACGGTTTTGCCTTTTTTGGCTTTTCTTTCCTCTTCTTCCTTCTTGAGCACTAGATTAATGAGCGAAATTAATTAGGGCTAAAAAAATAATTGTAAAATGATAAGGGTTCAAGCAATAATAGTAACATAAAACAATTTATTTAAAGGCCTCAGAATGGATAATTTAAGTAGGATATGCTTAAATGGTCAAATTTGTAGCAATTATAACCATCCCTGGTTCACTGAAAAGATATTCATCAATTATTCCATCATTAAGCAACTTCAAGAAGTCGAACTCTTCATTAATTATTTTAGGAACATCTAGTGAAAAAGTTGATGAAAACAAAAAGCATGATGTTAGTTGTACTCACTAGCAACACTGTGTCTAACACGTTCTCTTCTTGCCTCCAGCTCAGCCAGTTCCTGAAGAACGTGTCAACAAGTTAAGGACAGCAACAACATTAAATTTATCAAAATATAACCTAGTTCACATGCTAATTCAGAAACAACATGCCCACTTCTAAAATAGCATAGCTGGCTGTGAACATATTAGCAGAAAAAAGGAGGACGATGCAGGAGACAACAAGGTTTAAAACTCTTCGTGCGTGCACGTGCGAGAGAGATGGAGAGAAGATTGAAAATATGCCCTTGTTTGATTCCCATTATTTCCAAAATACATTCTTCTCTCACTTCTTTTCAACCACACATTCTTCAATAAAATAATATTACACACAAATCCAAAAAAAATTCTTATTTTTTAACCACACATTCTTAATCAATTTACTATTCCAAAATGCATTCTCAATAGAAAATGGGGCTCAAACAAGCTCTATAAAAAATTAACATCAAAGAAGTTCCCACATCTTTTTCTTGTTTCCCTTTCATTAGGTACAATAGAGGCTCCCTCTTTTTGTTTGGCATCTAGAATTAAACTGACAATTTATTTCACAACCCCGAGGCCAAAGAGAGAGTTTGTTAACAGAATTGAGAAAGAGCATGTTAAACAATATGCACAACTAAAAGAGCAGGCCGGTATGATGAAGAATTTTCGCCGATCACACAAATGAATGCCAACCAACCTGAAAGTTGTATAAAAAACATTACCACTTACACAGGGTAGAGAGAGAGAGGTTGACATAATAAATCATTAGAAGAACACAACCAATTTGTACCATTTTTGATAGCGTAAACTGAAATCATGTGTTACATTATTGCTAAAACTCTTAATAAACTTTGAAAGGCTCTCAAGTTGAGATAAAGAACAAATGTCGAACAGTTAAGATTGGCCTTTAGTTGCAAACCTTGGGAAGAAGTGCATTTTATGGAAATGCGAAGAAAAAGAGTAACTTACCTCTGGTGTAGGAGCTCTTTTCCGCTGTCCATTCAGCCAGCATATCCATTCAACTATAGCAATACTATCAAAATATCAATAACCCAGATTTTAAGAAAGAAAAAAGGCAAATATGCATGTCTACAAAATGTTGATCTGTAGCCACAGAATTTACCAAAATCCTACTTCAAAGGAGTCTTTGCAAAATGGTGGAGAGTGTTAAATGCACCAACTAATTTGGATTTGGTTTCAGAATTTTGCACGAACAATGGTGAAGTGAACCATAATGGAATAAATTGCAAACCCAGATGGTGCATAAACAAAAATGGGAGGTGAAGTAGCCATCTGGGGTACTAGACAGACACTACACTACTTCTGAATAGAACGGATCAGGTGAGCATGTGAAATGAAAGAAAATTGAGAAAATATCCAGGCATACCTGGAACACTTGTGGGATCCTGCTCTCCTTTAAATGCAACCCACCTTTTCTCCTTCACTGATGCATAAACACAGCCATCATTGCGAGAAAGAGTGTCTTAATACACATTGTTTTAAGTGTATGTTACAAATTCACCTAAAAGTTTTTGCAGGGAGTATTTATTCATTGTTGAACTCGATATTATTTGTTGAATTGTCAAAAATCACAATTTTCCTACCCTCCTAAACCTGAATGGTAGCTAATTAAAAGATAAATAAGAGAAAGATTAAAGTTTTTTTACAAAACAATAAATAGCAACAGCATTTCTTCCACCTCAAGTGATTACAGCACTCCTTCAATACGATCAATTTTTTTATAACAAATCACAGTAACCCATAGGGGGGAATGCATTCCCATTATACAAAAATCATAGTTATGAATAAAATTAACAATTACATTCCAAAACCAAAAAAAAAAAAAAAAAGGAGGAGGAGGAGGAAGAGAGAAGGAGACGCACTTACTGATACCATCGAATTCTTCAGTTCTAGCGAAATAACGATTGCCGCTTTTGTCCATTCCCACTAATGTTCTGCTACTGAAAAGCCCTGAAAAAAAAAAAAGAGGAGGAGGAGGAAGAGAGAAGGAGACGCACTTACTGATACCATCGAATTCTTCAGTTCTAGCGAAATAACGATTGCCGCTTTTGTCCATTCCCACTAATGTTCTGCTACTGAAAAGCCCTGAAACTCTTGCCCACAGCCGAGACATCGCCCAATTACAAATGATCAAGATTGGGGATTACGAATTTGATCTGTTGAGGAGATGCTGGATTGAGTTGAATTCGAATTCAGCAGAAAGGATTGGTGTATTTGTATGTAATCGATGTTGGTTCCATCAATCTAAGAGAAGCCCTCTTTCAATTTTATTTTATTTTTTGTTTAACAGACTTCTGTTTTTCTCAAGTTTAACAATCAAATTATTTTTATTGAAAGAAATAGTCGGTTTTCACTTTTCAATATTTTTTCTTTTGTAAAATACGTATTTAACCCAAATAACCAGCTCAGCCCCTCTTTCTCAACCATTATTCGATGGAAATAAGTTCGGCAATAGTGAATTTTTGAAGAAAGTGTTGTCCAAAGTAGGAAAAAAAAAATTAAATTTACGTACAAAATATTTTATTGTGAAAATGAGAAAGAATTGTGAAATAATAATAGACAAACAGTGATTGAATTGAATTAAGAAAATTGAAAAGCACACCTCTGAAAATTTATAGAAAAATATGCTCTTCAATTTATAGAAAGATTCACACTTTCATCTATTTTTCTCCACAATTTGTTGCTACTCATTAATATTCAACTCTCTCTTGGCGGTGAATTCTTATAGTTAGGGATTGGCAAAATAAATGTCACCCTGCCCAAATCCATCGACCCGACCCATACCCAATTGGATCAAACCGACTCAATGCCTTCGAAGATGTACAACGCATGCTGTTGATAGCTCAATTGTATCTCGGATGCGTATTTGTGTCACAATTACATTGCTGGATTGGTGGGAGCAAATAACATCTTAAAGAAAATGCAAATATGTGACTTTAAGGTTCTTCATTGTTCGTGATTTTTCAATATCCAACTTCTTCTGCTGCTTCATTTTTGTGGGTTTTGAAGACTTTTACGATGCTATTCAGAGATATACCACCAAGAGTGGATGCATACAATGATTGTCGTTATGTTGATAATATTTCTTTGAGAAAAATGAAATTGTATTTGTTACGTCTCTTATGATGATGCTCAAAATCATAGTCACGTGGCAACTAGCAGCAAATCAAGCAGGCCCACAATTCACATCACCATCATACTTGCCCGAATATTTTACTACTTTTAGTCACGTAACCATATTTTCATTGAAAAATGAAAAATATTTTCTTTGAGGAGGGATGAATTTTATTTTCTAGGTAATCCACTCTTTCTTTCTGTCTCTCATATGCTCACCAATAAAAAATGATGAAGGATAATATTTTTTAGATTGAAAACTAAATCAATCAAACACATTTAATTGATAATTTTCATACAAATAAGTTTTAGACAATTGATTTGCTAGAATTTATTTTCTCTCCATGCAAATTTCATATTCGCAATCAAACGCACCCTAAATGTCAATCAGTATATGATTGACGATTAATACCTAGGAGTAGACACTTCGATCATTAAGATGAGGCCACGTTCCTTTCCATCTAACGATCAGTACTCCACCTCTTCTACTATAAAAGCTCACACTTAGTACTACTTAAAAGTAATACAATTTAGGACGTGTTCGGTGGAGATTAAAATTTGATTAAAATTGAAAAATTAGTCGTTATTGTTGACTTTTATTAGACAAGTGAGACCTAAAAACGGCTATATTTTCAATTTTAATTGGATTTTAAGTTATACCAAACAAGCTCTTAATAACTCAATTATAGCATTATTCTCTCGTTTTACATATTGAAACATTACCCCTCGATACCCGAACACTTAAGCGGCTCACATCTAAAGAACGTTCCACACCTGGTACAATTTTTTCCTGAAACGGGCTGGGCCTCCAGAGAATGTCTTTGACATAACCCGGTTTAGATAGATCGTAGGGGAAAAACTCCATAGATAGTACAGCCATCGCTTCAATAAATAATTCTTCTCTTATTGGATCAAGAACAAAACCTAAATTTGCCCCTTTTTCTTTCGAGTTCAAGCTTTCAACTTGCAGTATCAAATCGTAGCTTTCATTGTACGCCATGGCCCAAAAGTCCTTCAAGTCGGAACATCCCCTCGGTATACACACTTTACCCACACCCTTACATGTATTAACTTTTATTCTTTGATCATCTGTGAGTTGACTATAAGTAATTTCCGTAATTCATTTACTTTGCTTTGATTGATCGTGGAAGATAGTGAAATTTTTCCTTCAAAGATATTGGATTGCGCATTTCTTTGGATGTTTCTGGGGGCACAAGTGAATGAATATTTTTTGATATTTTTGTGTTGTGTGTAAAATTCACATGGAACTAGGCTTCATGGGGTTGGAATTATGTTTACATATGTAACGATGAAGGAGAATAAACACTATCTTTGACAGAAAATAAACAATTTATTTGATTAAATTTTTCCATTATAAATTTGATAAATAATGCTACTTAGTTACACGAAGTTTTACCGATTGATGAGGTGTATATAAAAAAAAATGGGGAAGGTTTTTTTTTTTTTTGGGTGGTTGAAGAGATTAATCGTGGCTCACCCGGTCTATAAACCACTCCGTAAGTGGTGATATACATGTAACACTACCGAAATTTGATTACAGCCTAAAGTCTGCTGGAGGAGGAAAATACTAGTAATTCAACAATAAAGCAAATTACCAAAACTGCCTACACCAATTGAATCTTATTCCTTATTATTAGCTATTAAACTCATGGATTATTCGCTTTTTAATCACACAACGCAAAGGAAATCAGTTCTTTTTTGCAATTTGTTATATTGCATTAGGGAAATATTATGTGCATGAACAATATGGTGTAATCCGCGGATAATTTGCTCTCCTGTGTCCACTCAAAGTATTTGTTGTCGTCGTCGTCGTGGGTAAAGGCATTGTGCAATGGCATGAAATATAATTCTTTCCAAATAGAAATCTGTTGTGTTGAACGTGAAAATAATGATTTTTGGAACTCGGCATACTTCAAATTGTTGTTGTTTTTCATCTTTAAAAGTATTCTTTCCAGTATTCACGATGAAGTTCTTCTCTGCATCTTTATTTCTTATGGGGCTTTCCCATTATTTGTTTTATCCGTGTATTAAATCTGATTCAAACCGCGTAGAAAGGCGTCAGGCAGAAGCTGCTCGGATCAGGGAGAAGTACCCCGATAGAATTCCGGTAATAAAGAAGTCTATCAATATGCATGGTTGTTTGTTTTGGATCCTCGATATTTTATCTCTTCGTTCCAATTATTCTTTCACCATAACTACTACTTTCCAAAATGTAGGTTATTGTTGAGAAGGCTGAACGAAGTGACATACCTGATATTGACAAGAAAAAGTCAGTAACCTCAATTTTTATTTCAATGTTTGGATCTCTGTGATGTTTAAATGGACTTCAAATCATTGAGTGTCTATTGGTTTTTGAGAGAATTTTGCTATTTTCCCCTTTTGAATCAATGAAGTTTTGAGTGCATGGGTGCCACACACAGCCTATAAAATTTCTCCCTTGTGATTTTTGAATTTTTAGATTTTTCGAAAAAAACAAAATCTTAGAACAATGGCAAGCAACGGGTGGCAGTTGCAGCTAAATTTTAAAATTTATGGATTATGATATCTATAAATGCAGAACACCTAAGTTTGGTGGCACACTCAGACTATAGAAATAACACCAAAATACACTGACATATTGATTTTATTTGTTTGTGGTTGAGGGTGTTAGTGGAGGTTGGGTTGGCAAGAAAAGAACATTTACTTTCCCTTTCACATCCATCGCAATCTGTTTCCGGTTCTTCTTTACCTAATTACCCCGTTCGTTCTATATTATGTATAATCACAAAAAAATGCAGATATCTAGTTCCCGCCGATCTGACAGTCGGGCAATTTGTGTATGTTGTGCGAAAGAGGATTAAGCTTAGTGCCGAGAAAGCTATATTTATCTTTGTCAAGAACATTCTCCCCCCAACCGGTGAGGAGCAATTTCGATAATTTCAACATTACTTGCTTTCATAGGAAATCTTTGTTCTTAAATTTTCTTTTTCCACTGTGACTGCAGCTGCTATGATGTCTGCGATTTATGACGAAAACAAAGATGAGGATGGTTTCCTGTATATGACTTACAGTGGTGAGAACACTTTTGGATCGTCCTGAAATTGACGCCAAAGCTTAAATATGTATATATAGGTCAAGAAAAGTCTTGTAAATATTCTTAAATCATCTACCGTCTGGTGTTATCCTTTGCCAAAGATTGCTTGTTCTAGTAAATGTCAACTTTATTTAGTTTGCTCACTTCTTGTCATACTAATTCTATGTTCATTTCTACAGTTTATTTGTTCAATCCATGTGTTTGGTTTTTCTGGGTGTCGTATTTGTCCGATAAATCTGCAAAAAAGTCGAAATTTGGTTTGGAAACCTAGGCCATGTGTTACATTAATCTTTTTCGTCGTCCGGTTGGATTCATTGCTAGATTTTTTTCTGCATGTTACACCTGTTGAATTTTGTGTTATGTTTATATTTGATCTCTTCCATTGACACTGAAAAAACTTTCTGAGAAATGGTAATAAGGAGACCATAATTCCATCCAGTGTTCTAAATAGCTCGCTATTGCCCGTTGCTCGACCAAAACGCTATGCTAAGTTGTTTGGCGCTTTTTTGGTGGTCAACGCCTG